>JAVQJZ010190418.1:0-12193 GCA_036025355.1 Leiopotherapon unicolor | reverse complement strand
GACCTGAGGGGTCTAGTGGGCTCATAAGATAAAAGCAAATCAGATAAATATGATGGGCTAAGACCATTAAGAGATTTAAAAACCAGTAAAAGAATCTTAAAATCAATTCTGTCACAATGAATTATGCTCAGAGATACACACAAAAATCTATTGAGTATAGAGACATTAACACGTTTCACACTTTTATTGGGGCAACTGATGAGCTAACAGTAATTAGCGTATATGCAAGATAAACTCTATAAAGTTTTCATGCAACCTACAATAACTAATCCAAGGCGGGAGTTGAAAAAGTAGCTTCAGAAAGATTTCTTTCCTAATATAGAGAATAATATAAGATATCTGCACAGGCATCATGCTTTTTCCTAAACATTCATTTAGTCCAAATAATAAAAAACACGCTTCCATGAATGAAGAACAGTAAGGAAGGATCCTTTGTTTTATTGCCCCTCAGTCAGCAGGTTTCTCTGTGTCTTCTTCCACTAAGCGCTCCTCTGCAGGACCGGAGCTCTGCAGCTCACGCCTGGAGAGATGCTGCACGACACCCACACCGAAACAGTCACCCAGCACGTTGGTGGTCGTCCTCACACGATCTCTGTCAACACACAAGCAGGAAGCTCTGAGGTTAGAGTGTGACCTGACCGCAATCATACACAAGTGAAGGAAGTTGAGTGTGTTTCAGAATATGTGTAACTACAAGTAGCCTAACCAAGGAAATATAATCTGCAGCAGACAGCAAAACATTGGAAGGTGCATTTCCAGTTGATCCTTATCACATAAGCATGAATGGCCACACACATAAAAACAAACAATCAAACGCACTTACAGCATCCAATCAACTGTGATGATCAGCGAAATGCCTTCAAAGGGCAGTCCCACTGACGTCAAGACTATCGCCATGGTTACCACGCCGCCCTGTGGGATACCTGTGCCCCCAATGGCTGCAACTGTGGCAGTGATACTGAAATTACATAATAATAAATTCAAAATGAGTGATAATTACACTGAAACAGAATCATTACACATCATTCAAATATGAACAACTAATGTAATGTTAGAATGACAGAAAATAACTAACAGAAAGTAAATACAGCATGTGCTATTATGATAAAGCAACTTTAAAAAAGGGTACAAATTTAATGAGGTTATTTCTTAATGATGGTGATTATCAACTAATTATGAACAAATATAGATGGATTTATCAAGACATCATGGTCTAAACCACACTTGCAGCTTTAAGAACAGGTAAGTTGTTCATTAAAGGAGTGTCTGTGGTGGTGTTCACAATCTGCATTTCATCACACCTGATGATGATGATTTGACCCAGATCAAGCTCCATCTGATAAACCTGGGCGATGAATATGGAAGCCACAGCCTCATAAAGCGCCGTGCCATCCAAGGTCATTGTGGACCCTATTGGCAGCATGAAGCGCGTCACACGTTTGTCCATGTTGAGGTTGTTTTCCAGGCAGTGAAAGGTGACGGGCAGGGTCGCGGAACTAGAAAAAAATACAGAGAATTTAGAGAATATACATTTTCAAACACACTCAAATAGATGTGAGAATATTCATTTCTTGGATCACGGCCTCCATCTCAATTCAAATGTTTAGGCTGTAGCATGTCAGACTGGAAGTGCAGCTCACCTGGATGAAGTCCCAAAGGCCGTGGTGAGAGCCTGGAGCACACCGACCACGAACCTGAAGGGATTCTTCCGTGTGAAAATGACATAGATGAGGGGCAGCGTGAAGAAGCTGTGGATCGCCAGGCCGGCGAGCACAGTGAGGGTGTACATGGCAACCTGGACACCTATAACGCCAATGTCTCTCATCTGCAGAATCTGTCCTGCAATCAAGAAGAGGATTCCCACCGGGGAAAACCTGTGAGGAGAAAGGTGAGATGCAACAGAGGTGCTGTCGTAAGAATCCTCCAGCATATATGTCAATATTGCACTTTGATGCAACATCTTAAAAACCTAAATTAGTGAATAAGATATAATTTAAAATGCCATGATTGTTTTTTTCTACGTCTTCATTTCTGCAGCTTCTTGCTCTTACCAGATGAATATGCTGACCAGACGCATGATGGCTGTGTTCAGGCAGTCAAAAAAGTCCCTCAGAAGTTTCCCTTCAGCTTCCATGTTGCCCAGGACAAGGCCAAAGGTGACACAGAAGACCAAAATTCCCAAAATATTGACCCCGTCTGAAGTGCCTGTCATCGGCACGGTGTCATCTAAAGGGTGCCCAGTAATGTAGTGATAAGTCATGATCATAGCCATTCATATTAAAGAGAAAAAATTATTTTGTCTTACTGTACTCACTTGTTTGAGTCAGATTGGTGACACCAGGACTTTGGGAATAAACTGTTTTATACTGAATAAAAGAGGAATCATAAGTGTTGACAAGTACCATGATGTAAAAGGACAGAGAAAAAAGAAGACGCCATGATTGCTGCAGGTCTCACCAGTCGGAAACAAGCAGCCACCAGATTTGAGGGAAACATATTTCTGTAAAGTCCAAAAAAAAAAAAGTAAGACAGTATAAATGCTGACATTAGACTGACCCTCTCCTGCTGCACACCTGATCAGATCCAGAAAGGCATCCAACGTCTGCACGGCCTCCACTTCCCCAGCAGAGGACGCCGAGGTGCTCCTGGGTGATCTCCCCGGCTGGATGAGGACGACCAGGATGATGCCAGTGAACACGGCCATTAGAGTGGTCATCACATAATAGCACAGAGCCTGCAGCCCCATTTTCCCATAAGCCTTCCTGTCCACTGACGACATGCCTGAAATGACAATGAGGCATGAATATAGCTCCACGTTTCAAGTTGAAAATATGATGCTACATGACAGGGCCAAAGACTTAATTAGCATTTTAGTGGTTTGACAGAGAATGTGGGTGATGAGGAGGGTTTTTTTTAATTTACTGTGTTTATGTAGTGCGATGAGGGAAAACATTGAGAACAAGCTTAAAACTGCCACGATCTGGGCCCTGCTTCCCAACATAGCGAACCATCAAGAGATAACCTGTGATCACACTGGTGATGATGAGAGGAAGCACCAACATCTGGAGCATTTGTATCAGCAGCTCTCCGGGGAAGGTGAAGTATTTTATATCTCTGTCCGTCATGTTAGCAGACTGCAGGGCGAAGCCGAGGCTGATCCCTCAGAGAAACGCAAACAAAGGTCAGAGTGTCAGTCAGATCACAGAGAAAATACTAAAGCGCTGCTGGACAAATGGCATCATGTCAACAAAACAGGTTTATTATTACTCCTGCAATGTAATGTTAGAGAAAGACCTAACAGACAAACATGAAGAGTGTCAGCCCAGAATTAAACATCACAAAGGCAAGTCCTGATGGACTTATGTGTGAGTTAATACTGGTTAGAACTCCTTTTAAGATTTTTTTATAAATATAATAAAGTTAAATTGATATGTCTTAAAGAGACCTACCTGTGACAATAGCAGTCACACTGAAAAGAACAAAAGCATTTCTCCTGAGAAAACCATTAATTTTACTCTGTGGAGAGTTCAAACTCGAAGGCACAAAAGTCTCCTGGTGTGTTTGGGTATCGTGAACATCTGTAATGTCCAATTTAGACACATCATTGGAGCCGGGTGGCTTCTCTTTCATGTTCTCTGCACACAATAACTGAAGAAGGAAAAAAGCAGGGAGTAAATGTTATAAACATATGCAGGTTTATGACAGCTATCTAATGCAGTGTAAAAAAAAAAGGATGAAAAAAATGAGGGAAAATGCAAAAGTATACGTTATAGAAAATCCAACATGCTTTAAGGTTTTATGCAGTAATTAAAAAGATGGTAGTTATTATTTCAGCCACAGTAAAACAATCATTAAGTCAAACCTTTTAAAGAGCTGTAAAGTCCCAGATATTTCCCTCTTGCAACTTGAAATGGTTTTTAGTATTTAAAGTGTAAAACTAATATTCTTTGTTTGGTCAGTTTTCTGATCCTCCCGTTCCATCTGAGTTATCTTGCCTTTGCTCTCTGCAGACAAACTTGAGCAGAAGGGCTCAGAGAAAATGCACTCTTGAGATCAAGCACATCATTTGCTTAAACTTGCTATTGGAAATGGCACTAATTACATTTGGCTGTTTACTTCGACACTTGGCAAAGCAGCGACATTTCAGGACGTGTTAAGAGTCATATCCGTGTAGTAAAATTTCTCAGGAGTCTCAAAGCCTCCAGGCAGGAAGAAAGAAAAACAGAGCTGCATCAGAGGAGGTGGAGGCCGCAGGCGGACAGGCTTCTTGCAAAACAGCAGCAAAGCACACGTCATCTAAAGTCTGTCTACTCATCGCAGGTCAGGGCTTTAGTGCATTGTGTCATGGATTTCTGCAGCATTCACCAATTTAAGTTGAATACATTTTGAGAATTTGATTCAATATTGGTTACTAGCACTTTTTAAAACAAAGTGACCCCTTACAAGCCTCAGCTGGAACATCGAATGCCCTTTTATAAGAATGAGATTTTTACATAAAACCTGACTTTGGGTCGCTCACTGTTCTATGTAATGACTTCCTTATTGCTTATGCTGCATATAACATGAGCTGAAGGGTTGTCAGTCATGAATTAGTGGTGAACATCTGCTATTTTAAATGATAACGGCAGGATAAATATTGAAGTTCAATAGCTCAAGTAGTGTTTGCCACTCATAATTCCTGTGCAAAATAAATACTTTTTTTAAGTTTAGTTTTAGGTCAGCTGTGTAACACCTGAGCCAAAACTGGAGGAACGTCCAATAATCGAGTTCTCAGGCTGAAACAAAACTTGTCTCTGCACCAAAACATCTATTTGCCCATGACAAAACCCCGTCTCTAAAGAGCGTAACCTGAGCAGCGAGCGAGGCGTTGGCCATAGAGTGGCACTAAAGGGGGTTGATACCGCTTGGCATGATGCTGGACAACAGCCCTCATTCATTGTCAGAGGGGCTGCTATTCACAATGGAGAAAACGATGAAATGCTGCCATTATAATGGGGACCAAAGGGCCCCGTGGCAGCCCGACACCTGATCTCCTCTTTGGCTCTGGCTTCCTTTTGTCCTGGTATTTCATATCTGACATATCCACACACCCTAAAAGAGCACTCGATGCTGGAGCAGCGATGGACCTGAGGCTCGGCGTCTGCACGCTCAGACATGGGGAATAAACAGACCATCTTCACAGCACAGCAGCTCGATGCGTACCAGGTCAGTGTCCATCAGTTTTTCTTTTTTCTGAGTGAGACGAAATGGCTCTCAGCTCATCAGAAACTGGCTGCCGTAAACAAGATTAACACAGTTGTCAGACTTGTTTGTCATTTTCTGTTCGAGATGCTGCGGTGCACCCCCCTCAGGGTACAGGAGAGCAAACCTTACTGTCAACATGGCAGGGGCAATTTATAGTCCAGAGTTAGTGACGGGATGCATGAAGAAGTGTTTGAAATATGAATTATGATATCTTTTTTTCGTATAAAATTCTCATCTTCCACATCCATCATCATCAACCATGTCCTTCAGCCCTCTACATTTTACAGGAAAATTTGCTCTTTTTTATCTCTCTATATTTATATATATATATTAGTTTTTGCTGATTGCATTTGCAGGACTGTACATATTTTACGAGGAAGGAAATTCTCAGGTGAGCAAACAACTTCAGTGATATCAAAAGTCTTCATATAAAATGTGAGTCATTTAGTATAGCACGGCTGAATTTTGTCCTGTTTTACACAATACTACACTGTAACTCTAAACTGCAGTATCAGGACACCTGTCCTTCTGTGGGGCTGGCGACCATTGAGACCACATGATATTTAAAATCTTAACTACACTGAAACTCATTTTTCAGTGCGGTGGAGAAAAAATACACTCCAGTCAAACAACTTCAGCTTTCTAACTCAACTTTTCTAAACTACCAATCCCCCCTCTAAAATGCACAACCACATAATATATAATATATCTTGTAATTTAATACAGAAAGTAAATTTTTTAAACCCTTCCTAGGCTGTTCAACCGCTACCGGGATTTGGCACCGCAGCTCGTTCCCCTTGACTACACCAACCACCCAGATGTGAAGTTACCATATGAGCTGATTGGCAGCATGCCTGAGCTGAAGGTAGACCCGCCGCCCGCAGACCCGCTCTCTCTCCTCCTGTGTTCCCAATCCATAATTGATGGCCAACTAATCGACAGAATTCTTTGAAAGGTTATATGTTACCCGACTCTTTTAAACTTGAAGAATGCCGGTGAGTCCCGCAGGGCACACACTCTTTGGAAATGGGTCAATTATATGCCTCTTTACACAATGACAGCCATGGTGAACAGGTGTGTTAACATGCTGGTCACTGACATATGCTGAGAAAGTGAGAGTTAGACTGTGAAGATACCACACACACACACACACACACACACACACACACACACACACACACACACACACACACACATCCTCTTAGTTAGTCGTTGTTCCAAATTGAGAGAATTTTTGTGCTTATTTTGACTCCCATCGCCATCTAACCAGCACCAGTTCATATTTCTGTTTGACTGACTTGATGACAGAGGTTGTGTCGGGATGTTGCTGCTGTTCCCTCTCAGGACAACCCGTTTCGTCAGAGGATCGCTGAGGTTTTCTCCGAGGACGGGGAGGGAAACATGACACTGGACGACTTCTTGGACATGTTCTCGGTCCTGAGTGAGATGGCTCCGCGTGACCTCAAGGCCTACTACGCCTTCAAAATTTATGGTAAAATACCAAAACAGTGCTTTAGTGCTTTAAAGAAAAATCGAATCAAGGATTTCCAAGTTTCCATAGCATAACTAGATGGGGTCAAACACAATATTTTTGGAATGGATTCACTTGAAAATTATATATATAAGTAAGTCTCATAGAAACTGGAGACATCATTAAATATCATGGTAATGAAACAAAGTTACGTGTGTTTTTTTGACAGTTAAAGACGTCTCCAGGACGCCAAACAGGAGATCAGGGTTCAAATTTAACTCTATCATTTAATGAAGCACTCTGATACCGTTTAGTCATTCAATCAAATCATCATATATTACTATGTATATAACTATGAACAAATAATTTCCCAACTTTAATAACAGTAGATGAAACATCTTTTTAGTTTAAGTATGTGAGGAGGGAGCACGGTGAGGGGCTCTGCAGCTGTAAGCATGACGGATGGTGCACGGGATGTTATAAATGATTAATCAGCCCATTATGGAGGCAAAGAGCTCGTCAAAGCACAGTTTGTGCTCAGCAACAGGGTCCCCCCTAATTAACAAACGCTGACAGATGATGAAGTTACATACACATCTCGGCGGTCAGGGGTGAAGGAAAGCTGTTCATTCATTATTCAGACCAACAGAGGAGGGAAAAAACAAGGATGGTGACATATTATTAAAGCACAGCTGTGTTATGACAAGTGAGACGGATGAAGGTTCGTGAGCTCAGACACCTGAAGCTCTCTAAATATCTCTCTGAATATGTAAGACTTAACAAATGTGTTTAAACAGTGCTTTTAATATACATCAGTATCTTGTTTGACATACTAATGCTGCAGACTGCCATAATGTGAATACACTGAATACCATCAAATGAGAATTAGTGAATAAATGGAGAATATCTCTACAGCTGCAGGTGACAATTACTTTGATTATCCAGTCATCTGTTTATTAAATTGTTTGGTGCATATGTCAGAAAATAAGGGGAAATGTTCCAAGCTGACATTCTGAGATCAGTTCTGTTGCACCAAAATCTAAAGATGTTTAAAGAGTTTGACTTCTTTTTAATCCATATATGAATAAAGCCAGCAAAAATTCACATCTGAGAAGTGGTGAGCAATAAATTTGAGATATTTCAGCTTGAAAAGTGTTTAAAAAAAGATAATCAATCACCACAGTTTCACCTCTTGCCATCTCCATTTCCGTTTCCTGCAAGACTTCAACAACGACGACTTCATCTGCAAGTCAGACCTGGAGAAGACGCTGAACAAGCTGACCCGCAACGAGCTGACTGAGGACGAGGTGAGGATGGTGTGCGAGAAGGTGATAGACGAAGCCGACCTGGACAACGACGGGCGTCTGTCACTCGAGGACTTCCAGCACATGATTGTTCGAGCTCCAGACTTCCTCAGGTGGGTTGCACTTACCATAAGACACAACGACGGCTAAACTTACTCACATATAATATATAAGAACACATTAATCTCATATTGTGTTATGTTTCCATGATTGTAATATAAAATACATTTAACTACTTCCTGGTTCTAATGTGCATTTCCTTTCTTAATTTGTTATTAATCCTAACTTCTATAAAGGAAATCAAACTTTTCTCATTTCTTTTTGCAGCACATTTCACATAAGGATATAAAGAAATGAAGCAATCATTTGCATTTCTTCATCTGATTAAGCACCTGAGGACTTATAATACAGCAGAACGTCTAGAAAGTGGGGACATCCCATTTTGACCAAAAACCACAAATCATCTTTGTTAACGCCTGTATTTTTGCTTTTTTGCGCTTTATTTTGTAAAATAAAAAAAACTGATCCTCTTCAAAGATCGTCCCACTTTGATATTCAACATCCGGAGTAAATACGATGAGTAACTGTGACTTGTCTCTTCTTTCATGGGAACAAACCCCTTGGATTTCATTAACTAACATTCCCAAATCCACACGTAATCCCTCTTTTATTATCACAAATGCAGAAATAACAGCAGCCATGGTGTGACTGCGCATCAGTCGTCAGGCGATGACTTCAGCCAATCCATCAAGCCAAGGCTCATTAGTTATGACCATCAACAGTAGATTTGTGTTTTGTATCTAAAGGGGTTCAGTTACACCGGACTATAAAAGACACACATGCCAGATTATCCCAGTGGGTCATAGCGGGCCAATAAACTGAGAGCCATTTGGCATGAAAGCAGTCAGGCTCCATTGTGGGAACACCGGGGGGGGGGGGGCGACAGTGTAGTTTCCTCTAATAGGGCACCAATGAAGACAGCGAATGTGAACGTTTTAAATTCTTATTTTATTAAATCAAAAGTACACATATCTACAAATTGTAGATACATTTTCATATGGGTTTAGAAAGTACAGTACAATTTAAGTAGATCTCTTTTTTTTCCCTCAATGCGATATTTACAATGTTTTTTTTCAACTTTTTTTTCTTCAAAATGTATTTTTATTATTCTCCCTGTGTACTTCACAATCGATGGAATGAAAATATGGCTGTAAAAAGGGATGTACAGTAATATTATGATGTGCGACAGGTAGTCTTAAGAAAAGGATATGATTCAAAAACAAGAAGAGGGAACATTGTTAACAGCTGAAGATGATACAGCCGGTTTCCCACCGTCTGCTCCCTATGTTTCTGTTCAAGACTTAAAGCTACAGTATCGCTCGCGTGAGACAACAGCACGACCTCCAAGTTTCGACGACGACCTTCTTTTCCTACTTTAATCCTCCATCATGCTCAGTTTGACTCGCATCCATGTAGCAACGCCGCTTCTACAGAACGGAGAACAGAGCGTGTCCTGTTTTTGGCTCAGTGAATGACAAAACAAAAAAACCCCAAACAAAACAAAAAAAAAAAAATCCCGTACATTCAACTGTACAGGTCTACAAGTACGTCTGAAAATTACATTACACAAATATGCACAGGTCCAAGATTCACAATGCATAGCTCACCTATGACAGAACTGAGTATTAGTGGTTAAGACAAATGGCCGTGGTCGTCATGAGGTCCCAAATTATTTGATCTTATAAAAAGAAAAAGAAAAGTGCAGGCAAGCAAAAGCAGATCCTCCCTCGATATTGTGCATACAGGAGTTTGTTTTTCAGACTAGTGACAAATGTAAGGAGGGAAACATGAGGAATGATGGAAAAAAAAAAAAAAGGATTGAGACTCGACATCGGCGTTCGGATCAAATTTAGTTCACTGTGGCTCTTAATAAAATACTGATTAAAATTTGAGTTCAGGCGGTCACCTAGAACGCATACTGTGCATCTGGCGCCACCTAGCTGTCAAACTAAAATAAAAAAAGGGCCACAATTGAACACAAAACACGATGTACAATAATACCAATGGGACCACTGTTTGGCTTACAGCGTTCATATAATAAGCCAAGACAACATCACTTTTTAAACAACAGTTTGGCAGGGCAGTAGCATAGAAACAGTGCCTTTTTATAAATATATATAATAGCTGTTTAAGTATGTTAGGGCAATGTTTTTCAGGGAACTAATATCAGTACAGTGGATCACTAGCAGTGAAACAGCAAAGGAGATCAAGTCATTTATAAGTAAGTGAAGTAAATTTTTTGGAATTCTACGCCCATTATACCACCAAGACTCAATAGATCAAATGTTTTTTTCTTTTTTAACTAAGTAATTGTACTGTTGTATTGCAAAACTATCACTTGGCACAGACTACACACAAAACACGAGTTACTGGTAAAGTGCAAGGAGAGTTGCGTGGAGAACAGGGACAGAGGAGGGGGGCTTACAGTGCCAAACGCTCAAGAGTGGTTTTAGTTTTTCTATCAAACTACTGGAGACGTCATTTAGCTTGACTGAGAACCAGAGGTGCTACAAAACCTTCACGTCAAATTAAGAAAAGGCAACACTTTAAAAAAGTCATCTTATTCTGAGCTCAGACTATTATTATCTTTAGCTGGTTCCAGCTTCTCAAAAGTGATTTGCAGCTCCGCTTTAGAGTCAGCGAACTCAATGTTTTGGGGGTTTTGGACTTCTGATTGGACAAAGCCAAATATTTAAAAGATGCCATGTTGGTCTTTAGAAAACTTTAACAAGAATATTCCACGATTATGTGATGTTTAGAAGACCAAACGATTAATAGATGTATCAAAGAACTAGTGGCAGAGAAGCTAGAGAAGATAATAAAATTAATCACTGATAATGAACGCCACTCTCATCTTATTATGCCGTTCCTAAACATGGAGGATCATTTCAATAACACGGCGTACACATCCTGATATTTTCCTAAGTGTATTTACAAATGAGTTGCAGTGTTGCACAATGTACTAAAACAAAACTGTATGTAAAATGCTTTTCTGCAGGTTTCTGCATCAGAGAAAGCCTAAACACTAAATGTCACCTCTCCCATGTTCTTGCTAAAAATTGTTTAACAGCAGAAGTTAAACTTCACAGGCAGAAGTCTGGACTGTATTTTTAGGTTTTGTGTCACCGAACTGCCTCCATGCACCTAAAAGCTATGGCGGAGCAAGATGGAGCATGCGTTTTTGGTCACATCAGATGATTGTCAAGGACTTCACGCAAACCAAAGGGCAGAACTCAAATGAACAACCTTTGAATTAAAATTCCTCTCTGATCCTTGACTGCTTTGTGCCCAATACGATTCTCAACTGCTGAAATGGAAATGAAAGCGTGTGCCACTCTGTTTCACTACAGTTCAAGCCTTTCGGTCTCTGGGTGACATTTACACATCTTAAAAGGGAAAGAGCACTAATAAAAATAGATCTAAATATCACATTTGTATTTGCAATCCCAAAACCGTGACACTGATTTAATGATTTTTCATCCTCGGTTGTGCTACTGGCTGTGTGAAATATAAGTGCACAGTACAAAGAGACTAACATCAGAAGTAAGAGCCTGTCGCTTGTGTGATAAGAAATATCTGCACGATGCTCCCGGTTGAGTCCTCGACCAGCCAAGCACTCTGACCCATGAAAACAACAGATCTCCTTAAAAATGGAAGAGATGCACCAGTGGAAGCTTTCAGAAGAGGAAAAAAAGAGGAGGGTGAGGTCCTCCGCTTACTGGGAATATAATGGTTTGTGCGGACAGGCCATGGGCGGGTAGAAAGAGGGAAAGGGAAGGAAGTGCTAAGAGCAAGCACAGTCCATTTCAGTCCAGCCAGCTGGCAGCCAGAGTCGAAGGCCTCGGTCCTCAGAGTAGGCTACAGCGGAAGAAACTGGTCTTTTTCTGAGGCTCTGAGATCTTCACGCCATGACTGCTCCCCTGCGGCGTGTTGCCCTCCTGCAAATGTGACAAACAGAAGAAATCACTACCTCCATGTAGACTTGATGGCACACTGGCTGCTCTCAGGAGCTTTTCTACAACCAGAGGCACACTGCTGTCAACTGTGAGAGTGGTGAAACTTGCAAAACATGCTTTAAATCTCATAATACTTGAGAGCTGATGAAAAATATTAG
>JAVQJZ010190366.1:0-10442 GCA_036025355.1 Leiopotherapon unicolor | reverse complement strand
ACAGCTGACTTTTTTTTTTTTTTTTTTTTTTCATTTTGGTAAGGGCGGGATTGTTTGGTTGTTTTGTATGAATTTGCATATTGATTCCAAATCCTGGGCAGCACAAGTCATTGTAGTGTTGTCGAAATTTCTTCTTCATGAATTCAACGTTAATGATTACACTAAATCCCCCTTTGCACGTCTGGCTCATTTGACGTATATAGCAGCTCTCGCACTTGAGTGCGACACGTAAATTCCATGAACTAAGAGGCATTTCTGGAGAGACAAGTGTCATGACAGTCAGCAGGAACTGTCAGTCCCCAAAAAGTACAGAGCTCTGCCACAGAAGTCATTATTTAGCCTCACCTCTGAGCTATGTTATCTCTATCAGAAATCAAAAAGCTGCTGCACCCGCCCACAATGTCCGAGTGTTGGTATTTTCTTTTTGCAGCACGTAGTCATCGTACGCAGTCAACACTTCTTGCGTGCATCAAACAAGAGATTCTTACTGAACGGCTGTGCCTAATTTGAACAGAGGATTACCCTTTGTGTTGCCATGTCTGCTTCCCAGCTATGAGGAAACACCCACAGGTAGCACATCCAACAACCACTTCAAAGAAGAAATAAAGATGTTCTCCGACTGGCAAATCCAGTATGATTAGTATGATTAGCATTAACTCTTATATTCTCAGTATTATCTTTTTTTTTTTTTTTTGGTGGGGGGGGGGCCGGATGTGACCGAGTGAGGTCACACTTCACAAAGGACGCCACGCCATGGAGGAGCTCAGCGTATGGAGTCACTTTAGACTGCCTTTGATGTGTGAGAGTGGTATGCTGAGGGCCAGCTCCTCTGGCTGACGCTGACTCACTCAACTCGAAGCTAGCGTGACAGCCGAGGCAGGTTAATGTGTTCCCCCCCTCCAGACAAACACAATGAAATACGACTGATTGACTGACTGCTGCCTTCAGGCAGAGGACATGAAGCGCAGAGGGAATAAAACTTCTCCGTTTGAACATTTTTTGGAGTCCTTTGTAACAAAAAAGTAATTACAAGGGGTTTATCTTGTCTTTGTATTTAAGAAGTCAGAGCAATTAGTGTGATATAACACGCATACTGTTTGCACATCAGGGCACACATTAGGAGAGAATAGTGACAATCCTATTTGAATCATCATGTGAATGTAAATGCATCCTGCATCACTCTGCATTACATGCGCATTAATCTCCTCGACTGACACAGCCCAGGTCTTTTAAACAAGTTAACGGCGACTTTTAACATGCCTAATGTTGATCTTGCACCGCACGGTTGTTCGTGAAAACAACTGCTCTGAGCCGACTCAAACAACACCCAAAGATAAAGCTGAAGCACAAGTGATTCTATTGTTAATTGATGACTGATTGTAAAAACAATAACCAAACAGCACGAAACACGTCTGGCTCTTAAGCAGCAGCTGTCTGAATAAACCTTAATGGCGCCGCGGATCAGTACACACATATGCACACGGCCTTGAAATTTCTGTGTGTGTGTGTGTGTATATAAACAGTTCAGTTCTATTCTGTCTTGCAGATGGCTGTCAAAGCTATGGAAACTAACACACCTTTAGATAAATATTGTCTTAAGCTTACAGCAGGGGTGCACTTTATAAAACTCAAATATGCAACATTTACAGCAACACGGTATTTGCACCATTTTTCACATCATCTGAAACGCACCCACAGCACATTACTGCACGCCCATATACAAAGAGAATGGGGGCCTGAGCAAAAACAAAATGGAAAGCTACTCAGAGCCATATCAACATTATAATCACTATATGTTTATTTAGTCAGAAGTGTAAACCGTGCATAGTTCCTGCTGTTGGATCATTGAAGAGGAGGGGAACTCTTGAGGAAAAGCATGGTGGTCCGGCCAGATTGAAGTGAAAGAGCTGTAAAGGATCTGAGGGCAAAGGGAAGTGGGCAAGTTAAGTAGTATGTGGTGGTGGTTTGTAGAGATTGGATGATGTGTTAGGCAGGAGCAAAGTATGTGTGTGTTTTGGAGTGGCTGATGGGGGCTGAATGGGGCACTTGTTGTTAAAAAGGAGATATTGCAATGCACCCACTGCTGGTGGCCCCCGTGTTTCTGTTTCTTTTCTTTTTTTTTTTTTTTTTTTTTAAATTGTGCAGATCAGCGTATCTCTTCTCCCAGGAAAAGAGAAACCTGGGGATCAGGTTTAGAGAAAAGTGCTGTGATAAGATAACAAAGAAAGATCCGACCTATTCATAAGAAACTGCAATCCTCTGAGAAGAGCGAGCGACAACACAGCGGAGCACAAACAGGTGTTGCCACACAGCTGAGTTTCCACTCTTTCTCCTGACTGACATTTATTGCACCAACAATGGATTGTTAACCTCACAGTAGCTCTTTGTGATTGCGAAGGATCTTCATTTTTATTAGGGGGCAACCACTGAAATTACCACTCATTCTTCGCCCCGTAGCAGCGATGGGTGATTTCTGCCTGCGACACAAAGTCCAGAGTCTGCTGCCAACACACTGAGGATGACGCGGACGACTGGCTCACCTACTGTATAGCCGTCAGAGCAGATTACCGGCACAGCGCGACAGTCAGGTGACCCGCAGCTTCACTGGGTCAAAGAGTCATTCGGGTGACTGACAAAGTGAAAATATCAGACAGGCACACAGATTTTCATCTTAAATATGAATGTGAACCATTACATACTAACATATCAAATATATAACTCATAAAAAAACTGAATTAAAAAAAGAAAATCAAGCTAGTCCACAGCTACTGCTTAAACATTAATATGAAACTATGCGTGTCCTGAGAGAGAATTTCAGGTATTTCTGCTTTAGGTGTTCTTTCTTGTAAACACTATTATTATGGAACATAGGTGTGTGTGTATGGTTTGATAATATCACATTCAAATGTCAACAGTGGTTGACTGACTCATGTACTTGTAGTAACTATAATCATTTTTTTTCTCCCCTTTCCAAAAGCCGCTGCAGGTGCTGTAAAGGCTGCAGGAACTGTTTAGGGAAATAAAATAAGACCGTGTCTTGAAATATATCAGCGACAAAGAATATGGTAAAATACAGACCAGCAAAATGTTTAAATAAGAGGGTCTGGAAAAAGAGACTCGCTGACTATATGCAGCGTGCAATAAAACCATACAAGACATGTGAGTGTCCATAAGAGGGAAGACTGAGTCAGTGTGAGAAGGCAAAAGAGAGACAGGTTTCGTACATGCTGGCCCGCATGTGTATCTAAATGTATGGATATTAGTCTAGGTGTGATGCGCTCCTTTGTTGTGTGGAGCAGTGTTGCCCCGGGGGCTGCAGCAGCGTGAGTGCGAGCTACGAGGTGCTCTGGAAACAAGAAAAGCAGCTCTGTTTTTGGATGGCTGTCTTGGCTTTGTATGAGCGCTTGCTGGCACGCAGTCAAGATCCTGCCCCTAGAGAGGGAAGATTAATGACAGCTAGTCACGGAAAGGCTTTACAGCAGCAGAGAGCAAAAGAGAGGAATAGAGTGGGAGAGGGTAGGATGGAGAGAAGGGAGGGTGGGAGGAGGGGGGGGGGCAAAGGTGAGGAGCCGCTGAGGTGAGGTGGGAGTGATAGGAGTGAGCATGAGTAAAAAAAAAATGTGTGTGGATTTTTGTGTCTCGTAAGACAGACCCGAGCACGAAACGCAGATTAACCAGATTAATACAATCCTCGTAATCATTCATCAATAGTTGTAAAAACACGGCGGAGCACAATGACTGCATGCATCCTTCCTCGAATTTCATCGCGCTAATCCGCCTAATGTCCCAAGACAGCTCTGTCAGCCAGTCAGCTCGTGAAAAAAAAATCCTCACCCGTCTCGTCCACCGCCGTGTACGCTCGGCACCTCTGCCAAATCCTGGGGAGGGCAAGAGATAGCTAATTACACAGCTTTTGTTTAGTTACGGTCTAGACATTACATCTATTCCCTGTCCTGTAATGACACTGGAGCAGACGGTGAATGCTCATCTCAGCCTCCTCAGCACTTTGTTTTCCCTCGATGCAGGGCACTCGTGCCTCCTCGCGTACACCGCAAAGGGCTGAGATTTCTTTGATGCTTAATGTAATAGCTCATTTTAGCAGCAAAGTTTTGCAAGGGTTTCATCTGGCAGAACAATGTTTCTTCAGCGGTAAAATGCAGACTGAGAGATAAGGCAGATAGAGCGAAAGAAAAGCATCAAGAGTCGTCGACAAGACCTCGAACAAAAGCTGACGAGAGCGCAGTGCCGCAAGAGCTGACCTCTCTCCTCGTCTCCCTTCCCAAATCCCAAACCAACGTCCCGGGCTGCAGGGCAGGCCGAGGTCACGCTGAACTCACTCTCCTTGTCTCCTCTTTCATTCCCTGACCGCACAGCTGATGACCTCACTCCTTTTTGGAGTCCCTTGCAAACTTTAGTCTTTGTATCGCTGATGAAAAATGATCCTGAGCGAAGTCTTCCTGATGGGACCAAAGATTCCTCCAACTGAGAGAATGGGCAAGAGCGCGTGTGTGTGTGTGTGTGTGTGTGTGTGTGTTTGAGTGCTTTTCAAAGCTGTTGACTTCATTCTGGAGACATGCTGGATTCCTTCATCATAATGCATGGTAAAATGCTCCGCTTCACGGTGCCAAGCAATTCTGACCACAAGAATGAAGGGAAAATTATTCTGAAAAACCATTTTTATCCCGAGAACATCTCCCTGAGCAGTGAAAATGGCTTCACAAGACAGTGCGTTGAAATCTTTAACTGGGGGCTGTATTGAGCTCATGCTATATGGGAATAACATTTATAGAGGACAACTGTGCAGTATAATTTTTACCCCCCAATCCTGAACTGAAAAGCAAAGCAAACATTAATGCTGACTTTGTACCTCGGACCAGCAGTCCGTAAAATTGTCACAAGCGAGGTCACCATCAGCGGACTACAAGTTAGAAAAGCTCGATAGAAAGTCAATAGTAAGAATTGAGCTCACGCCTGTAGCCAGCTCAAGGGTACATTAGCTGCTATTAGCATAACACACACCTGAATCCGAAGCTGTCTGCAGTCGAGTTGCATTGTGGGTATGGAGGCAACAGACATTAGAAGACTGTGTGGAATACGAGAAAGCAATATCTTGGATGTTCTCAGTTTAGTAAGTATTCAGTTTCTACTCAATAATAATATTAACAGAAGCTACTAAAATATTTAACTCATCACAAATTATAATCAATTCAGACAGTTTTTCCAGTTTATGCATAAAAACTGAATTATTAATCAAAATAGACCCAAACCCAAGGACCCCTCCTCAAATCCTAGAAAAACACCCCTGGTGTAGAAATCACTTGTAAAACGATGTGTCGATAGACGTCTGGTTTGCAGAATTTCCAGTTTTTGGTGAGCCGGTGGCCTTATTTTGCATTAAGTCTGAACGCTTTGCACAAAGAACTTAATCTATTGCCGCCATCACCGCATTAAGAGTGCAGTTTAACAAAATTGAAAAAGCGAGAAATCTACGGCACGCAACATCACTCGCTGAATCCCTTCAGTATTTCCATCGGTGCACCTGGAGGAAATTAATTCAGCTAAGCAAAACAGTCAAACCCAGCGGTACCTTTCAGCGCCGTTTTATCTGGCGCGGCGTACAATACACGCTCCCCACAGCTGTGATATCTCTGTATCAGTGGTTGGATATGTCTAACTAATGGTTATCTACAGAGGGCCACAATGTTCCCAGGCGTGTACATCAGAACTTATAACTGACTTGCTTACTTCACACATACATGCTTCCCACCTCTTCCACATTTTACCGCGTCACCTGCCACCCATTCTCCCGACACAACCAGGGAGAGAACAGAGTGGGCGGCAGGGAGAAAGGCAAGAAGGGAGGGGTGCTATTGTTGGCACACTCGTGCAGTTCTGTAGGCTGGGGAATGTGTAGAGGTGGAGAGAGGGGGATTAAAGAGAATAAATATTATTCTTTCACAGAACTGCTTTGAATCAGCGTTGAACAGCACATTTAAAGCCGTATGGATTGGATGAGATCATTCGGGGGAAAATGCTGCTATGGTGACCGACACAAAAAAGGAAAGAAATGTTCAGTGGGAACAGGAAAACACAGAAAAGTCAACAGGAGCGGAGACAAAAAAAAAAAAAAAAAAGGTCAATAGGGACTGGTGCTTAAATGGAGTTCAATAAAAGTAGATAAATGTTTGGTAACTAAAATAGCAACATGGTAGTGAGACAATTATTTGGCCCTTTTTTCAATATACTGGAAGCTTTTAATGGTGGTGTAGCTAAGGCTTAAGGTGCATCTCATGCTAATTTGGAAAGGTTGTAGTATATTTACAGCTTTTGGGCAAATCTGATTTAAGTCATTTCTATAGGTTAACCTGTAGCGGGGCAGTTTGTTGCGTCTCACTTTGCGTTTCTGTTCCACATCCTCATTTGTCACCTGCACTACAACTACAGGCAGGGCAGACATCGCTGGTGACAAAATGCTTGGGTTGTTTAGGGCTTTAATGTAGGGGTAAGTCTATTATTTTACATTATGAACATTGATTTTAGCATTCATTTTTGACAGGGCCTGAAGTAATGCTCCACTGCTTTTCATACAGAGACATATTTAAGGCCCTTTCTCTGTATCATTAACACTGGAGCTGCCAACTGGTAAAATCTACCTGTGTCAGCTTTTTTAAAATGTACATAATTATACATAAAAAAATAAAATCCAGCATTTGTAACATTAACTTCCATGGGTAAAAATGATCCCTATATAAATAATCATTTTTTTCCTCATGGTTTTTTGTTTAATTATCTATCATCATTGGTACATTTGGCTATTTTACTCACCCAACAGTTGGCTGTCGTAAGGATCCGTTGCCATGTGAGGAGATTTGCCTTTCGAGTCTTGCCTCCTGGAGCCATACCTGGGAGTCTGGTGGCTGAGTCTTGACACCACCCTGTGGAGCCACTACGCATGGAAAGGGTTAAATGTCTTTTCAGTGTTAAATTGCTCAGTGAGATATTCTGTGTCTGGGCCATTCTGGCAGCTGTAGTGTTTTCTGATCTGATGCCCCAATCAGCAGAGTAAGATCATTTGTCTGTGATGCCACGATTAAAATGAACCAATATTGACTTTCTGTTGAAAATGCAAACAAACAGCAGTCTCCCGTGATAATCCTTCTATCCAGCTCGTCCTGCTCCCCACGCAGACGTGATCCCTCTATAACGTAACCTTAGTGCCTCCTTTACTGCCACCATAATTACTACGGCTGCTGCAGGGCTTTGTCATTCGAACGTAGGTCTGTTTTTACAGAGCTCTGGATCATATCGCATGGTCTTCATCAGTCGATAGAGTTTGCCCAGACAAACGACTTCTCAACCACACTGGCAGACGATCAAAGTTCATTCTTGCTGTCCAACCAACGTAAACAAGATCATCCGATATCATCGAAAGCTCCAGAATAGCTACTGTACTAAATGGACCTTGTGGTAAGATTATTTTCTCAATGAGCCTATTTGTTTGAACCATTCCTATAAACCAAATACTCATTATGACTTGTTGTTGCAATGGCAGCTGTCCCCATGTGTCACCCCCAGTTATGTCTACTAAATTCATATTTAAGTGGTCTAGCATTGAGACCAAAGTAGAGCTTATCTTTGCAGTTTAGAGTTTCAAGGCCCTTTGTGACAGCAGTAACACACACACCAGAACTAAGTGGTATGAGTGGCAAAGTTGTGACAACAAGTGTTGCAAAACGATGAAAACGGTTTAACTTAAGTTCCTGCTTGTGTCTCTGAATGACAGATGTTATCACTCCACCTGGTATTTAGATATAGCATGAAGAGCATTCTATTGTTGAGCAAGAAAAAAAAAAACAATAGCATAACTGTCATTCAGGTCGTATCTTTGGAGATCACCAAAGAGATCAAGGTGATGCTGGATGTTGTAAGCAGAGGTGGGAAGTGAACCCGTTCAGATTTGGCCAGAGTGGTCTTGGGGGTGATGCACTCCACAGAGTCCCACTGCAAGTAAGAGAGGCGATAGTTGGTCCTGGGCTGCAGGGCACAGTGAGGGCAGTGTCTAGGGGGAGAGAGGAACTCTGATAGACGGGCACAAAGGGACCATTGGTTTGGCCGAGACACAGCGGGCATCCAGTTGGAGTTCCGTGGGAAGAGTTGGGCTCAATGAGACAGATCTCTCTCTCTCTCTCTCTCTCTCTCTCCTTCTCTTCTCAATGAGTTTGTGACAGAGAAGAGGAGATGGAGTCATCAACAAAGCCCTCGCGAGCAGCCCTCAACAATTCAGTGCAGGCATTATTTCAGTTCAACATGAGATGGGCACCATTACAATGCCGCGAGCGGGGAAGTACAACTAATGCGATCCAAGGTAATGAACACATATCATTTAAAAAGAAAAGAAAATGCACTGTACGTCTGGGAAGCATTATGTTTAATTATCAACATGCACTTTTAATAGAGTTTTGTTCATTATCTCTAATGTTGGACGGATATAACAGAAAAGGATAAAGCACCCTGGAAAATAATGAGACTTGTGTTATTGATCCTCTGTGCATCAATACCACAAAACATTGTATTCTGCCAAATCCTAATTAGAAAAATTAGACTTGTTCCCGATAGCCAAGTTCCCCTTTAGTTTTATCTGTATCGTGACCCAAGCCAACACATGTTGCAATCCAAAGCGCACACCAATTCCCATGTAATAAAAGCATCAGTCTGATCCAAAACTACTACAGAAATCCCATTGTTCTTCATCATGCAAGCGCTAACCCTCCACATTCAAGCTCTATTGGGAAACTATGCACTCCTGTTAATAACACTCCTGAAATACACACATGCACACACTTCTGGATGTTTCGAGCTGATGTACTGAGGGCGATGGACCTCAGTACTCACCTACCCACCCTCTAAATGTCGCTACGTCGGTCTCTCGGAGATGTCATGGATGGCCCTTGCACACTGTGTTGATTGTTATCACACGCTACCAGGGGCTTGTCTGTTTTGGATAGCGTGATCACACCGCTGCTTCACACTTTACCTCGTGCACTCACACTGCCACCTGTGGCGCTGGGCCCGAGGAGCCTCACAGAATGCAGGGAGCTACTCCAAACAGTGCTAACACTTAATATCCCCAAACTCCCACCACTGGGTATCAGGCAATCCCGCACTTGAAACAGGCACGAGGAATGTCAAAAAGGCATAATCACCCAATTCCTGATATTATACCTGCTGCCTGCTTTCTTCCGAAGTCAGCAGCAGTTGTGTTAACTACTCATAAGTCCGCCGCTCTAATACCCCCGTGACCTCTCAGACTCTCCCCTGCCTCCTGCCCCCTGCACCTCCCCACCCTCCTGTGCCCTCCCTGGCACCTTTGCCCCACGGCCCGGCCTCATTCATCTAGCCACCCCTCTCTGGCCAGGGGAGCTGAAGGCCCTCTTTGTATGCGCTCCCTGGGAGATATTAACCCCCCGTCTCCGCGCTCCCACCAAACAAAGGAAGCACTTACTAACCGCTAAAGCCTTAACAAACAGCGCCTTTCAAATGAACCCTGCTCCATGCGGTGCAGAGGGAGGGGAGCGCCCAGGAGAGAAAAGCCCAAAACATTTGCTTGTTTTCGCAGATTACAGAAAACCTGGTGGTGCTGTACACGGGTCTTGCCATGTTGACTCGCTGCACCACCAGGTTCGAGACTCAGGTGGTTACCACTGAAGGAAAGGAGGAAAGTCCATATGCACAAGCCCAGACATCAGCTATGCATCTGTATTAAGAGAACATCTTGCTGTATCTGTACACTACTCAAACCCCGATTTTCATTCTTACCCTGACTTTGACATAGTTGCAGTAAGAGACGTAACCCTGGTCCTCACGTTATTTGATGGACTGGGCTTCCATTTGCTCTGCAGCTTTTCCGCCAAAGAGGCTAATTAAAGATTTGAACCTGTGTTAAGTTTGCATTGTTCTTTTATTTGAGTGATCTATTACAGTGTAAGTCATCTTATACTGAGACACTGACATATTAATATGGGAACTATTGTGTGATACAGTATAAAGTGTAAAGTGTGAATCCCCTGGAAATGAAGCCTTAGGAGTTATATAGGCCGTCTAACCCTAATTTTACATTTTAAAAAACCACAGCAATGTTTGGTATATTTTTTTCAGCATAACACAACATAACCTATACAACCTGACAATTAATTATTTCCGTTTGACACACTATGCTGGAACAACTTATGTCATTTGATCATGCCAATTGTGACTGTGGACGTGGGTGGGTTCATTTGAGGAATGTTTTGCACATTTAATACAATTAGAAATATCAGTTTTTGGCTAATCTAATTAAATAAATACCTGAAAACACAAGGAGCTTCATTACTCTGAAGCATCACAAAGCATTCCTGCTAATTGACTTAATACAAAAACACTTATTAAAAGTATAGATGTGTTGT
>JAVQJZ010190286.1:0-11190 GCA_036025355.1 Leiopotherapon unicolor | reverse complement strand
ACTGGTATAAAATACAGGAATGAAAGTTTCAGTGCAGTGTAAGAAACCAATAACGGTTTTATTTATGGAACAGCAGTAATTTACCAGGTTATCTCACCATTAATTCATTAAAAATCCATATCTGAATGGTATCATCACAACACTTATTGTAGGATGTGATCCAAAGGTCGTGCAGATTTTGTATGAACACCTACAGACTGGATTTGATGAGATCTGTATCAGGAGCACCCATAGCGGTTTATCTGCCCCACGTTGGAGGACATTCCTCTGGCCTCTCAGCCGCATGCCATTACTTCAGACAGTAACCCATCAATGCTGAGAGCTGCTGGTTAGCCCGCTACATGCTGTTGTGTCCATGACAGTCTCCTTAATGAAGCCCAGTCCCAGGGGGCTGCTAATGGGGGCTAATTGCTGCTGGGCCAGAGGGTTGAGGTTAGACAGGGACAGATGTAACAGTCTGCCTCTAGCAGGGACCATGTAGCAGGCAGCTGGCCTGTGTGTCCATATTAGTGTGTGTGTGTGTAGTGTCTGTGTTTATATGAGCGTGCATGCTCGCGTGTGTGTGTGTGAGAGGGAGACTGTGAGGGGGAACAGATGGTCCCAGTGAGCACAACCAGTCTAACAACAGGTTGGGTGTCCGCAGAGTGAAAAGGCTGTGACATGAACAACAGCAGGACGCAGAAGTAACACTCAGCAGGGGGGCAAATGTGAGTGTAAGTGTCTTTTGAATTGGTACAACGTCAAATAGCGTATCTACCAAGCTCAGCTCAGCAAAGAGCAACGTGTGTGTGTGTGTATGTGTGTAGCAGGGACATAAACACGGGAATAGTCTGAGCTGGTGAGACTCTTTGTTTCTCTCACGTAACCAGCCGCTTCCTGCTCCACTTATCCTTTTCCTTGGAAGTGAGGCCAATAAAAGTCATGATGTAAGAGGGGTCTCTGTGGGAGCTAAAGTTTCCACACTTTGACAAAACAATGTTGAACATCTTAATCTTAAATTGAGTTTACTTATACACACACACACACACCCTCACAACAAAAGCTCAGTTTCATCCCATGCAGGACAGAAAGCGCATTCAGGCACTGCTCAGGTCAAAAATGTGTACCAGGCCTTCAAGTCTTCATGATATCAACCTTCATATTGCATTATGCATTTGAATGACTGAGGAGTTGTTGACCTTATTAGTATTATCGCTCATTTTCCTTTGGTTAATCAAATGATCTAAAACTGGGAGTTGTAATTTACTGCTTTAGTAAAGAACAACAAGCTAAAATGCCAAACATCAGCCACTGCCAGCTTCTCAAATGTGAAGATTTCCTGTTTTTCTCCTGCTGTTCAGATAAAACAATCCATTTGTAGACTTAACATTGAGCTACAGACATTTTTTTAAAACAAAAGCTTTTCAATTTGTCAGAAAAAAAACAAGAGTGATAACCAATCAAAAATAATCCTTTTATAGACTGCGTGCATCTATACTTATAAACACATTGCACCACCATTAGTTTTCTTTAGAAGGCTACATATCTAAATCATAGCCATCGTCCAACCTCCTACATTTACACAATATCAGGGTAGGGTCCCCTTTCCTCTGCAAGCACTGAAAACAAATCTCTGTTCAGAACCCAGCCATATAACACAACACCTATTATTCTATTTGTGGGCAACCAGATAGAGAGGAAAAATGAAGCCTGGTATTTGGTGTAGGTCAGATGTGAAGTGTAGGAATGCAGGGAGCTGACGGTGCTTTAGTCTTTCTAATGTTCATTCAGTGTGCTGAGATGTGTCCAGCGGAGTGTGCGTGCGCACACACACACACACACACACACACTCTCTCTCCACACAGCATGTCTCATATCCTTCTGGACAGTGAAGTCAAAGCCAAATATGTGAGAGTGAGGAGGTGAAGACCAGTGGGAGTTAAAACATCCCTAATGCATGATTTTGCTCTATCACTGAGGCTTCAGATTAGGTCACTGTGTGGCATTTAAGATCTGAAAAACAAGACAAGTCAGTGCCATCTCGGGGACAAAGAGCAGGAGGTTCCTGAAGGCTTGCTGAAGCATGCAGGTCCGGACAGCCAAACAAACGGGCGCACCAGAGGCTTGTCCAAGCGCGACGTGCCACGCTCCCCAGGCTCCTCCTAAACTTTTTGAAGCAAAGTGTAAAGATTGAAGAGCGGCTGACAGATGTTGCCGTGTACATCCAAAAGATCAACAAATGCGTCAAAACTGAGTCAAAATGTCAAATATTTACCCACCTCTCAGCTTGTAGGGGGTGCATGCAGGGTAGCTGAGGACATGCAGCTTTTTTAAAACCATTACTTCACCTTTTCCCAAATGTCATAAACAGACACCACGTTTGGTAACATCTTCACCGCAAATCACTGCACTCGGTCATCACTTTCAAAACATCATCTATTTTTCGACATTATAACCTGTTATTCTTCCACAAAAATATGGAACACATTCAAGCATACATCAGGTTTTTGGGTCTTGTCATTCTCTCTCTCTCTCTCTCTGTCTGCTCGCTTTGCATGTTTTTACACGTCTGTGTCCACACGCTTAATCTCATCTTACCGATGCAGCCAGAATATGACAAAAATGTCAATTATAATGTCTGAACTGCAAAGAACAGCAGCTCAGTCTGAGCCTGCAGAGAGATGGTGCAGAGATAGCTGCTGCGTGCTTACATAGACCAAAACGGTGGCAAAAGCATCCTCACTGACCACGCAGCCTGAAATATTGAACAACTGTGAGATTTAAGTGTTTGTTCCAGCTGTGAGGTGGCCAAATGTGCATTCCTCTTGGCTTACCAATGGTGCCATCCAAAAGTGTGTTGAGCTTCAGCTGGTAAAACTGTTTGAAGTAGTATTTAGACATTCAAGGACTCATGCAGAGATTAGCCAGAGAGGTGGTATTAGTATATAAATGCACCAGGATCACAGGCATCTCTGCGGCCTAGAGGTCTAAGAGACAGGAGGAATCGCAAAATCTCAGACTCAGATCCGGCTGGGGACTTGTGTTTATGGTCCTCACTCTTTTGTTGCCTCATTTCCTGTCAACCCGCCGCTGACTCCCATCAAATGAAAACAAACATGCCCAAGAAAAACTTGCAGAGAGAAACAGGGACAAGAGAGTCTAAGATCAAGGCTAGGGTTACATGTGCAGGCATACTTTAAAGGGATGTTATAATTTATATAAAGTAAGAAAGTAAATAAAATATCTATATATAAATGGATTTATGTTACAGGAAGACAAGTGGCTGACATCATGGTGAACTCCGGTTAAACTGGAGGATGAACCAACCTTCACAACCTGGCAACCAAAGTGTCATTCTGGCAAACAGCGTATTAACTGATCTGTAAAGCATTATTGATTATTATATTGATCAGCAATGCCATCATTAGTACCATGTCTTTGTCTGGTGTGTTTGCTCCATTAGACCATCAGCCTAATCAGATTTGGTGTTGAAGAGATTTAACTGCAAACAAACAAACAACAAAAAAACAACAACAGGACCCCACTTCTGGTCCTTCCTGTATACATGGATACAGTGGACGGATAGATGGAGGGACAGTTGAAAAGGATCAGCAGGCCGCAGAGCTCCGCTGCAGCTGCGTCCGCAGGCGTCATCGACCTGAAACTCTATCCATCCTGCTCGCCCTGCCCACATCCCGTGGGCACAGCTCGGTCTGCCTGCCTCTCCACTTTGAACCGGACGAAAAGAAAGAAAGAAAGAAAAGCCTGCCTCATTGTCAAAAAAGTGTTCCTACTTCAAAAAACAAGCCTGCATACATGTGTGAAAAAGACGCTTATGTAAAGAAGGAGGGTTCAAATGTTTTGTTTAGTTTTTTCTTGGAAGTGCTTCTTTGTGTAATCAGACAAAGAAACGTTCCCTTATTTTAGGACTTATGCAAGTAAAAACTCAACCTGACAAAACGCTTCCAAAGCTCAAACTTCTCCTCTGAACGCGGCCGATGCGCTCCGCGTTTCCAAACAACCGGGCGGTCGCATGGCAGTGCGCAGCGAGGTGAAAGTAACAAAGCCATAAATAACATCGGACACTCACTTGTCCAGGACAAAATAGAGGTCGAAGGCGCCCTGACAGGACCTCTCCTCCTCCTCCTCCTCCTGTTGCTCTCCCCGCAGCAGCTCTCCTTTCACCGAGACGCCGAGGAGGAAAATTCCCAGCAAAGCCAGAGCGAGCAACGCGCGAGTCTGCGTCCTCGCCATCTTTCCAGGTTTCTCTGCTCACTGCTCCAAACGCAACGCCGAGGCAGCTGCAGATCTTCACATTTTCTCCCCGTCGGCCGCTGCTGGGTCGGCTGTGAGCTCAGTTAAAAAAAAGAGAAAAAGGTCGTCGTTTTCTCGGAGTTTTTAGGTCTCGGTGGGTTGGGCGCATTCAGCTTCTCTCTCCAAGTCTTCTCCTTCAGCTGAGGGAGGGAGAAAAAAAAAGACATGCGGTGAAGCAGGACAGGATGGAGGAGAGGAGCGACACCCGAGGAGAGACTCAAAACTCCACTTTTACACAGAAAAAAACCCCCACACAAGCCCCGAGAGAAACAGCGAGCAGACTTATGAATCTGAATCTGAGCAGAATCCAAATGTTTCCTGCAAAATTCTGTCCTGTTTCTTGATTTTAAAACACATTTAAATTATGTTCATATCCTTGGATATCCTTAGCCTTTGACACAACAGGGGAGCTGCAGGAGAGCAACTCACTGATGAGCCTGAATGAAAATGTTAAAACGTTTCCAAAGTGAGACTCTCACCAAACACAACGTGAGGTGATAAGCAGTTAAGAGGGGAGGAAATGTTATCTAACAATGTTATCAACAGTATCTAACAATATTTTGTCCAGCCTGCAGTGTGATTGTGCTTTAAGTCCCCAGCGAGGCCTTTTGTGTGTTTCCGCTCTCTCATTAAACAAAGTTGGCTCCGGTAACCAGCAGGATGTTCACCCAAACCAAAGCTTTGATGCAGAATAATCCATTAAATGCTCATTAGACAGAAACATTTAGTTTATGAATAATGCATTTGCCCGGTGGCAAACCCAGACCACCCTGCATCATATCATATAACAGTGGCCAATTTCACATTTCCCAATTGCCCACATCAGCCAGGACCATTTTTTATTTTACCTCTCGTGTAGCTGGACTTATTGTTTTCCAGTAAAAGTGACCAGAAACTCTCTGAGTGCCACATAGCGTGCACAGACTACAGACTGAGTGTCTGCTGTGAAGCACAATTAGTGGGGTGACTTTTCATTGAAAACCATGACAGACAGTGCGATGTCACAATAGCTCCATGCGCACATTATAATGGTTTTCATCTGATAATTGCGGGCTGGGAGAGGCTCGTGTGGGGTCTCGTTCCGCAGCTGGTCCTCTGAGCTCG
Source organism: Leiopotherapon unicolor (assembly GCA_036025355.1). Classification (NCBI taxonomy): domain Eukaryota; kingdom Metazoa; phylum Chordata; class Actinopteri; order Centrarchiformes; family Terapontidae; genus Leiopotherapon; species Leiopotherapon unicolor. The sequence continues at coordinate 5,793 of JAVQJZ010190286.1, read as the reverse complement.
TGCTTTGGGGAAATCTAGGCTGAAACGGGAACATTTCCGCGCTGTAAAAACGTTGACATCAAGACGCCTCGCGCCGTCTGCAAATGAGAAAATGCAACTCTTGTCAGCCAAAATCATCACCGGCATCTCTCCTCCTCGTTCAAAGCGCAGCACATCAGACGAAAGGGAGAGTGCCAAGGGACGGTATGCGTGTGTGTTTGTGTGTGTGTGTGTGTGTGTGAGCGCGCACGTGTTTGCATCAACGCGCCACGCTCCAGTGAGCTCTCCGAAGGGGATAAGTGGGAGTGGGAGAGGAGAGGGGGCGGCAGTACGGAGGGAGACTCGGACGGAGAAGTAACTCGTCACCATCAGAGAAGAGAGAAGCGGCATCGTTACCGGAGCACCTGCTGCATCCAGATCCTCCTCCATGTCCGGCGGGTGAGTCCACAGTGAGAGCTGTTTAATGCTCGTGAGCTGTCTTCACAGGGACACACATCTTTTTCTTCTCCTCTCATTATTTTTTTTTTTAACTAAGAAGCGTTCAGATTGGCACCGGATCAGTCTGGAGCGATGCGCGGTCACCTGTTTCACAGATAAAACCTAAAAAAGATCTGATCTGGCTTTTTTAAAATGTATTTATTGGAAAGAAGCATCAATAGTCGCGATGTCCTTCAGTCTGTGGCATTAACAGCGTTCATAAATGAGGAAAAACATAGGCCTACTGAAGTTATCGTGCGCGCAGTGCAGGCAGTTGGGCTTCACGGCAGATGGGGAGACAAAAGGAGAAACCGACTGAAAAACTGAGACAAAGGACGTTAGAAATCCTTTTTTTTTGCCTCGACACCGGCTGCGCCTACCTCACAGCCGGGACGCATAATTTCAGCAGGGAAACAGAAACCCATCAAATATTCTCGCCCAAATTATTATTATTATTTTTCCAATATTGCATGAGAGACGAACGTGGGCTCACAGCACCTGAATCCAAATCGGCTGACGACATGTAAAACCTCTGAAACACATTTTATTTCCTCCAGCTCCGCATTTCGTTTGACTAACATAAATCAATTAAAGCGTGCTTTGCTTGTTACAGCTCTCATAATTTCAGTCTCCTTCCACCAAACACTAAACTCGACCTCGTGATTTCACCTTCACCCTGAAATAAATAACAAACCATTTTAAAGCGGCATCTTTTTACCTGCTTTGACTGATAACATCGGCTGTATGTCTTATTTTTTTATTGCAGTTTAACGATGGATCACACTTTCCTGCCTCGGTCCTTCTGGGCCGGTGACAGTAAATTCCTGCAGCATCCAGCGGATCTCTACACCAGCGTGGTCGTTACGCGCAGCGTCCCCGCAGGCACGTGCTTTGGTCCGTGCGTGCTCCAAAACACTTTCTACGACACCATCGCCTTCATAGCGCAGAAATCCTGCGACAAGAGAGCCAAATCCTACGTGTTCAGGGTGAGCTGTGCATCTTTTCATGGTGATTTCACTTGTTAGTGTATTATACTTTTGACTGGATTCACAGATTTGTTCTGTGTTCTTTATTTTTTTTTAGGCTGCCCAAAAGGACTAACATTTAAAAATGCAGAATAAACAATTTAAACGAGTGCCAAATATTGCAGGATTGTCACTTTTTCTGGATTATCACTTTTGACATTTTTTTTGTGGAGTTGTAAGATTGCATGAAAGAGAGAAATGAAATGTGTGATCATTTGGCAGCTCGAGTAAAATAAACAGCTTCCTCTCCACAGGTGGACCCCGAGGCCATGCGTAACTCGGCGCTGGTGCTGTCCTGGCTGCGGCTGGTGCAGGCTGCGCGCAACAGAGAGGAGCAGAACACGGAGGCCTTCCTGAAGGCGGGTCAGCTGTACGTGAGGACCACCCGGGACGTCCGGCAGGAGGAAGAGCTGCTGGTGTGGTACGACCAGGAACTGTCTCACCTGCTGGGCTTCACGGACATGAACAGGGGGCCGAGCGAAGGTGAGGCAAAGATCTGTGACATAAAGCCTCTCTGCAGCATCGCGTGCATCCTCTCTTCATGAGTATTTTGTAACACTATGTTTAATAAATGAATATTGTTTTACACGTGGATTTTTCTGTGCATGGTCACATCGTGTTTTTTCTTTCTTTCTTTCTTTCTTTCTTTCAGAGTTCAGCTGTGGAAGATGCAACCAGGCCTTCAAGAACGAGTACCCGTTCCTGGCGCACTGCCGCTTCCTGTGCTCTCAGGTGAAGGGGGACACCTTCGGTCGCGAGGTGTACGAGCACAAGCACGTGGAGATTAAGAGGCAGCATCGGGTGACAGACTTCCACAACATCGCCAGAGACCTGGAGCAGAAAAAGTCCGGCTGCGGCGAGGACGCGGAGGTTTCCCCCAAACGAAGGAAATACGAGGACGCGCTTTATCCCAAAGGGCGGAAAACGGTGCTGCTGGAAAAAACGAACATCTCAAACGATGACAATATCACGCAGCTGAGTAAAGGCTACGACCAGGTGGCAGGGTGCTCCTCTGCGGGGAAGCTGAAGTCTGATAAGATCAAAGCGGATCATTTGGATTGTAAGAGCGACGCTTTTGCCCACGCAAGGGAGGCCGAGGGGACTTTTACGCACGACAGAGAGGCGGCTGAGAGCTCCGGCGTGCGCTCAGGCGGCGGCAGCAGCGCGTTTTCTCTGGTCCTCTCCGCCAGCCAGGGCGAGCAGAAGAGCGCCTTCTGCAAACCGAGCAAAAGGACTTCTCCCATCGACCCCCAGGCGCACCTCGGCAGCGCTCCCACAGCCCCCTCTAGTCGCCTGGAGGAGCTGACGGACGCCTTCGCCCCCCGCAGCGCCGTGGCGGGGTACAGCAGCCTGATGGCGTCCAGCATCCTGGGCGGGGACCTGCAGGCGGTGCCTTCCCCGGCGGCGCTGGGCAACGCTTTCCATTACGCGCCGGAGCACTGGACCCGGAGCGCGCAGCTGCAGGCCACGGCCTCCCTCACCATCCTGCCGCCCACCTTCACCTCGTTCGGCGTGCAGGTGCAGAACTGGTGCGCCAAGTGCAACCTGTCCTTCCGCATGACCTCCGACCTCGTCTTCCACATGCGCTCCCACCACAAGAAGGAGTTCGCGGCCGAGTCGCAGGTGAGGAGGAGGAGGGAGGAGAAGCTCACCTGCCCCATCTGCCACGAGTACTTCCGGGAGCGCCACCACCTGTCCAGACACATGACCTCTCACAACTGAGACCAAGGAAAGGTACACGAGAAGAAGAAGAAAAACTTTATTTATTTCCTACATGACGTATTTAAACAGGTGTAGACTCCAGACTTTGGTGTGTGTCAGTGAATGTAGGTAGCTGTACTGGAAATAGCAAACCGGGACACACGTGGCCCTCGCTGCCCGTCCACTAGATGACGATAGAGGTGCGTGTAAAAGTGACCCCACTGCAGTTTGGTGTCCTTCCTTTTAGTCACTGTGCGTTAGGTTGATGCTTGTTTTTGTGCCTTATGGAGCTCAGGAGGGAGCCGGAGAGACCAGACAGACAGAGGACAGCTCATGATTGTCACGCCATCCTCTTATTTATCAGCCTTTTTTTCTTCTCTGCTCTGATTTTGTACGAGAGAAACGCGGACTGAGTGTGTGTGTTTGCACTTTAAAATCTAAAGTGATGAAAATGAAACAGACGTGTCGAGTGTTTTTTTTCTTTTTCTTCCACCATCATGTTGGTTCAAGTCAGAGAGTGTCAGTGTTTTTCTGTACCAACAGGCGGCGACTGAGACCAACTTTTCCTCTTTTTTTTTTAACCCCCTCTGTTTCAGTATAAAATGTATCAAACATATTTGCTTTGTGATCAGATGTGAAGAAAGAATAGTGTGTGAACCAGTGAGAGGACAAAAAACGTCTTTCTGCTCTCGCTCATGCATTTGACAGTATGAGACAAACATTTAGTTGTTTCAAAGATCTGTGTGTCATTTGAGATGTTTCACCCATCACTTCAGCATGCACCATGAAAATGAGTGCAAATAATAAGAGGCAGGTTTTCCAGGCTGCCACTCCAAACTGACATCAAGTTATAGCGTAAAGCCCCTTTCATGGTCATCATTCATCCGCAGAGCTTGACGGAGCCCACATGAGACTTATTGCTTTTAAATTTGTAATTTTATGTTTCCCCACTAATGCTGCGTCCCATTCGGCTCAGGCTGTAGACAGAGGAGCATAAATGGCCGTCTCTGTTGCAGGTAAATTAGGCGAGAAGAAGGCATGAAGTTCATGGGAAAGTCAGGCCTCTACCCCGCTCAGCCGCTCTGTAACATAAGCAGGCGTTACAACCCGCCCACACTGCTGTTATCTACTTTTTTTTTCAGTAACTAGTAGAGTTTCTCCTCTCCAGTTGCAGCACAGACTGGTTAAGACTATCAGAGGGTGCCTTCAAGGACTCTGTTCGTACTTTTCTGGAAATATGACAGATTTCTTTCATGGATGTTTAGCTTGTGATGATGAGCAGTTGGAGAGCTTTACTCACTGTGTTTTACTACTGTGACTGAAACCTGCACGGGACATGAAAACTGCACAGAAAACATCTGACAAAAATTCGACAAATCCACTGCAGCATGTTCATAATCTTTCACTGAGTTTTCAAACCTCATTTATTTCCAGGAAGTCCAAATAGTGGTTGTTTCCAGAGTGAAATTTAGTTCTTGCCTGAATAAAAAGTTCTAAAAATGATATGAAAACTGGTAAAACAATTTTTTTAAAAAGATTTTTAAATAAAATACCTCGTGGCCAACATGATTAAATGGGTTATTAAGACACACAGCCACGTTGTAATGAACAGAACTATTAGTTCTCTGAGCTCAGTAACCATGTGAGGAAAGAGCCATTTCTGCCCAGACACAGAAAATCCTCTGTTGTCTAATAATGACCGTATTGCTCTCATTTAATTGAACAGTCATCATGTGGAAAAACAAATATTGTTCTTGGTTCCCCGCTCGCTTCATTTCGTTTTGGCTTTTAGGCACACTGGGCTCTGAACACGAGCCTAGACTACTGCGGTTTTCTCGGCTGGAATTGACCATTGTAAGTACTCTCCTGTGACTGTGATTGCGGTTGACATGGGGTTCACTTTGTAATAGCAGACCGTGGGTCCGGACTGTAAAAGGGATCAGTCAGGAAATGAGGGGGAAAAAATTAACCTGGATGTGTTCTTTATAATTGGGACAGCCCACTTTGAAGCTAAAACATCTATTAATGTAAACACAATTTATAATAACCCTAATTACAGTCATAATCTTAATGTAAATGCAGGTTGGACCTCATAAAGGATGCATTTGTTAAAAAAAAAAAAAAGATTTATTGGTGCTGAACATTTCCACTTGTTTAAAATGGAGAAAACTGAATCATGCATTTGGTATTTCAGGCATTTCTCCGTCCCTCATCTGTCTCTCCCTGCCGTCCTCAAATACTGTTTCAAAATGATCTCTTTAGGTACTGATACTTCTTATCATCTCATCAAATGTCACAGCAGCACGCACACAGTTTCTTAACTCTCTCCTTAATAAAACAGTCATTTAATTCAGCTCTTGTAAAAACATGTAAATAAAAGGTAAAATAGGCTTTATGAAAAGGATAATATTTCATTTTTATATTAGGCTCACTGGTTTAATATACAACGTATATTCCCTCTCTATCATCCATAATACAATGTTGAATTAGAATTTAATGTTTTTTTTTTTACACTGATCGACAGAAACTGACCTTTTTATGTGATATAAATGAATATAATGTTGTGTACAAAATACTTATATTAAGTATCTAAATCATCACCGTCTTAAAC
>JAVQJZ010190131.1:0-14226 GCA_036025355.1 Leiopotherapon unicolor | reverse complement strand
ATAATAATAGTTTGATGATAATGGGATCGTGTAACATTTTGGTAAATTAGCTTATTTGGTTTCTTCTGGAGAAGTTTTTGAGAAGATCAAGTCCAGTTTTGTGTTTAAGCTTAACACTACATGCTTAGTACCAAGCAGTACACAGAAAAAGTTAAAGCACCTATAGCTGGTGAACATAGCAGCTAGAGACAGGTGACAAATAAAAGCGAAAAAGACAACATGAAGTGCAATATCACTGGTTGTCCAAGTCTATGAACTCTACTGGAGGGTTTAACAGAGTTCTTCCTAATGATATTCCCTCATTTGTTTTTTTGGAGAGCATAGTCTAACACATCGGTCAAATCAAAATCAAATCTAAAGGTTTTTCCTTTCTTTTTCCACCCATCTGCAGGTATTAATCTGGAGTTGGTGGAGACCAAACTAGAGCTAAAAGTGAATATTTGACAGAAACTCGACTCTAAATAAATGCTAACGTAGCTCCTTGTCTGCTGGTTAAATGAATAAGTGACGTTCGCCATAACTGATGACAATACATCAGTGTTGTTTTGTCAGCCTGTTGAAGCCAAACACAGTCTCTTAATACAGGCCAATACAAGTTTAGACCTGTAATCTTTTTTTTCTTCCTGATGGTTGGGTTTTGTCACTGTGAACATTCAAGCCTGCTGGACATGACAGAGACCTGTTTGGCTTCACTGCTATCTAGAAAATAAGATAGCACTGATGATATTAGAGACTGAGTGTGTAAATAGTCGATAAGAGGGTTGATGATGAGGATGTGGCCTGAGCTCTGCTTCCGTTATCCTAAATCTGCAGGGATAAACCTCGCGCAAATCTGGAATGGATTAGACTGAAGCGCGGGGAGCCTAATTAAGAGAGGTTTACTGCTGCAGGCATTAGTTTAATACCAGAGGAGAGACTTTCGAAAAGTAAAAATTGGAAGTAGGTGGGTACATCGGGGGTTGAACGGAGAAGCAGTGGATGTGACGAGGAAAATAATAAACACGCCAGGATGAGAGTACACGGCGAAGATGTCTGATTTGAGGAGTAGACAAAGGAATGTGAAAAGATGGAAGGGAGGTAGATTGATAGACATGATTGCGCAACGGGGGCTTCGGAAACAGGGAGGGAGAGAGTTCTCAGAAACACCAGATTGAGCTGCAAATCACAGTCAACCCAGAAATGATTCCCGGACCACGGAGAGCCTGTTGCTATGGAAACGTCATCATCGCAGGCACTGCTTTAATCCGTGGAAGCCTGTTAAGTTAACATGAGGCTCAGGCAGCCACCTTATGCTTCTGTACTCACAACACAAAGCTGTGCCAGCATTGTAGCCGCTCACTACCGACAAGATTTATTTACAAATGTTTTTGCTATTAGAAGGCAGGATTATGTGCTCTCTTCTTTTCGTTTCATTCGCTCAAACATTGGTTAAATCTTCCTTGGATGGATGGCAAAATACATTTGCAGTTTTGGTTACTTACCCCTCTTACCCACTGGGCTGTATCCCCATTAGTGCCTTGATCTCCTTGTCCTCCTTTTTGTCACAAAGCATCACGCAGGTTGAAGCGGCTGCTGCACCTTGACTCTGCTGATGCATGGGTGTGAATTAGACATGGGTGTGGGGGGTGAAATATCAAACCCGCGAGGAGGAAAAAAAAAGAAAAAGGCAGACAAAAAGAGAAAGTTGAGAAAAGCGCAAAAGAAAGACTGAGGCAGACAGAGAGAAATGCTGGGAGATGTGTGTGATACTGTACACTGAGATACTCTACACAATCAATGCCAACTGGGATACGTCGCGACCAGAGAATAAGGCTCCACTGTTGACAGTCTAAATGGACGAGGAGTCTGCATGTGGGCATTAATACCTCCCGAGCCTCACTGTTTCTCAGTCAGAGCAGCCAGTCAGTTATACAACCAGCTCAGCCATGACAGGGGGGTGTATTGTTTTGGATTTTGCCTCTCAAATCAGATATCTGTCGGTTCGCTTCAATAATCCTGTGATGTAGGCAGCATTAATGTATTCAGCCACCAGAGAGGACAAGAGGGGAGATCCTAAGCCTGTCTGCTAAATTATAGTAGTGCCATAAAACAGGATATAGTAAGAGCAGGGGGATGAACACAAGCACCCCTGCGAATAAGCTGCATTCTGGGGGACTGGACTGATGGCTAGTGTAGGTGGATAAAGGCTGGGGGATATGAAGAGGATACAGTGCGACATCCAGGTCGGGCTCCAGGCGGCCTGCTGGGAAAAGACAGCTGTGACATATGAGTGTGTGTGGGGCGCTGACACGCGGTCCGGCATGAGCTGCTTGCAGAGAGCATGATGGATGGGAGAGATGGAGCTCGCCACGCAGGCATCAGCCAACATCGCGAACGGTATTCGTCTTAGCGGGTCACCCAAAGTGTAACGTTTAAATCGCATTCGCGCTGATTTTTTTTTTTACAAAAACTCAAACCAAGTACCAGCTGCATTAGAAACAAACTAATCGTGTCTTTTCAATTTCATGTTCAGGGCAGAAAATGTCTCAAGATTATTTGTTGCAGTCCAAGACCAACAGCACTGCACTGCTCTGATAATTGAGACTGACTCTCAGGTTATGCTGAGCAAATAAGAGAGTAGAGGTTTGGGATTTGAGACTGCGAGTGAAAACTAAAATCATGGGCAGAGACAGAGAAAAAAGATTTTAAAAAATGTAGCAGTGAGGATACACTATGCATCTCATTTTCTATTTTTTCCCAGATGTAGACACCACCAAGGACCCCTGTCAAAAGGTTAAGTGCAGCCGACACAAGGTGTGTATCGCCCAGGGCTACCAGAGAGCCGTGTGCGTCAACCGCAAGAAACTCGAACACAGGTGAGTGTGTGCGCAGCCCCTGAGCGAGAACCGACTCAACTCCCAAAACACACACACAAAGTAAAAAATCTCCTCTGTTAATGCACACTTGCATGAGGTCAACACAAGCACGTTTACAGTCAGTAGCTCGTACTGGTCCTGGATGAGTTTCCCTGCCGGCCACAGCGGTTGTAATAAAGCTTGTTTGTGCACCAGTGCAGTACGACTGCCTGCTGTTTAATGATAAGCTAATGCATTCAGACAACATGGAGGAGGGCCGTTTGCTCCATGTCCAGGTTGGTGCTGCCGTGCCTGTGCGCTGAATTAGCACAGCAGTTGCTGTCTCAGCTGGACTTGATGAGGCTGAAGTGTTTGCGTGTCCTCTGTCCTGCAGACTGAAGCAGCCTGCTCTCAGGTCTCCTGATGGAAACTGTCAGCCCTGTCCCATCTCCTCCACGGGGCCTGTGTGTGGATCAGACGGACACAACTATGCCTCAAAGGTACATGATGTGATCAGATATTTGTGTTGTTTTACACAGTAACTTACTTAAACATGAGTTACATCATAATTTTGTGTTAATTTGCTCATATTTTTTGTGATTTGTGATTATATGCTCAGTTGCCAGTTTATTAGGCTTAGGGTCAGTGCAGTCTAATACAACAGTTCTGCAATAAATTCTGCCTTCATGACTGTTAAAATGTTCCCTTCAAGCTGAAACTGTTTTAGAGAGGTGTTGATTCAATTTTATGATCATTTTGGAGGCTGCGGTTTGTGGTGCTGTTGAATCATACTGAGAGGTGTTATATTATGTCCTACCCATTTATATCAATGAGGGTAGAGTAAATAATAGAATCACCTGTCAGTGTTACACAATACGATTCAACGGCACCACAAACTGCAGCATCCAAAATGATCATAAAGTTGAATCAGTCACTTCTCCAAAACAGTTTCAACACAAACTGAACATTATAACCTTCATAAAGAGAAGAGTTTATGAACAAAAGAACCAAAATTTCCCCTCAGGAGTTGGTGGGAACCAAAAACAGAGCTCAAAAGAAAATGAATATTTGCTCTAAACTTTAAACAAAAAGAAAGAGGTTTCCTTTTTTGACTTTAATATGTGTAATGAACATGTGCTTTTATCTAAAAAGAAGAGAAATGAAGGTAAAAAATAATCACTGGTTGTGGGTGGAGGGTAGGAATCATTGGCAGTGGAACCGCACAGCATCCCCCTCAAGAAAGACGCGAAAGAGGCGCTCGTGTGTATGTGGATTCAGCACAACATATGCTCTGCATGCTTTGTAATCACATATGTTGTGTTAGTAAGAATCGCTAAAATTGTATTGACACCATCATTGACACCATTACCAATGTAGGCAATACTAACACACAGGTGTTAAGATCTTTCCACTGAAACACGGTGTGTATGTATAAAAAATGTGTACCAATTAGGTGCTGGTACGTTTATTCACAGCTTTAACTGTGTGTTATATAGGTGCTAAGAAAATGTACTTTGCAAATAGTGACATACGAGATGCATGTGTAGAGCTGAGCAGTGTGAAGAGACTCTCAGGGGGAACAAAACGAGACACAGAGCCATGATATATGGTCTCAGAAGGACCAATTGGTGGCTTGTGGTGACAGAATCCTGTGGGTTTATTGATTTATGTTTTGTCTTTTGGATCACTATTCCTGACCTTGTGTGCACGCAGAGGTTGGAAAGCGCATTCAGGAGCAGGTCTCGGATTTGAATTAAGGCGTACAGTCGGTCACCTCATGAATATTTGATCTGTGTTGCAGCAATAACTCATTTTACTTCACCTTTGTGTCCCCTTGACGATGTCGCTGTGTGTGTGTATGTGTGTGTGATAACGCATATATGTGTGTGCGTTTTTTGTTCCAGTGCAAGCTGGAGCAGCAGGCATGTCTCACGGGGAAGGATCTTACCCTGAAGTGTTCAGGTCTGTGTCCCTGTCCAACTGCCGCCCCTGCACCCATGGAGAGTAAACGTGGTAAGATTAAACACACAGCAATTGTCATAACAGCATGAATGGGTGAGACAAATTCATATTCCTCCTCTCATATCTTTCCTCTCCCTCTGGCCTCCACAGAGAGCTGTACCGGTCAGGATCTGGCTGATCTAGGAGAACGTCTGAGGGACTGGTTCCAGCTGCTGCAGACCAATGCCAAGCAGAACAACAATAGCAAACCCGGGGCCAGAGCCACTGCGGCTGGCACCACATCAGGTTAGAGCTACTATTTAATGAATCCCAACTGCATTAGGAGGTAGTTACAAGACTTCAGTTACTGGCAGCTAGAAAAATATCTGAAGTCTTTTATTTTATCTCAGTAGAGACGATGATCACTGACGCTACAGTTCTTGGTGATTTTATTTTAAAAAAACTTTGGTGCCTGAGAAATAAATAAACCAGTCGCCTTTCATGTGGCATCTTCTTGTTCAAGACATGTAGAAGTAATTGCACAATAAAAGCTAAAGGAAGTCCATTGGGAAAAATTATGTTCTTGCAAATTTAGCTTGATCATTCTGCTGGAGCTGCATCCATCTTCATGTTTTCTCCTGCTGCTGCTCGATTGATCTTGCAGCCAATAGCTGGATATCAAACTGGTTTGAAGACAGTTAAAGGTGTGGACGCCCTTAACACTTTTGGGCAGATAGATCAAGAGAATATGCACGTACAGGAGCAGGTAGAGAGTGATAATCACCAACAGGTCTTACCAAGGCTGTAAAATCTGAATTGGGACATTCTGATAAAAAGCTTTTTGTTTTACATAAAGTAAGAAAATAATAGAGCAGAGCTGAATTGGAAACAGGAGATATTTCTGAGCACGCTGGCAAGATTTCATTTTCCATTTGTGCAGCTGTCCGCTGACAAAAATGGATGTTTGTTTGTCTGTCTTTGTTTTTCGCAGTGCTGGACAGGAGCCTGGTGGCCAGCTGTAAGGACTCCATAGGCTGGATGTTTTCCAAGCTGGACACCAATAGCGACCTTTACCTGGACCAGGCAGAGCTGGCCGCCATCAACTTGGACAAGTACGAGGTCTGCATCCGGCCCTTCTTCAACTCCTGCGACTCCTACAGGGACGGCAAGGTGTCCACAGCCGAGTGGTGCCTCTGCTTCTGGAGAGAGAGTGAGTGTTAAGGGAGGAGCACGGGAATGTTTTTTTGTGTCCGCCGGCGCACACAAACCGGCGCCTGTGTGCGTCGACATATTCCCCTTGGTGCAGGCATTCAAACTTCCAAGGCGCCCGGCTTGCCCTCAAGGTGCTGCCACCTCTGCGTTGTGCTGGTCTGTCACTATTTGTCTTCCTGCTCATCCTCCTGTCCCTCCCCCCGTGGGGTGAAACGGTCACCACAAGGAGCTAAAAACATCCCCGCTGCTTGTTGACAGCCTGGTTCTCCCACAGCTCTCAGAGATTGCGCCTGTCAGCCACCCAGCCAAGCAGAAACTAGGTCTGGGTCCCAAGCTCATACAGTTCTTTGTGTGAGAAGGAAATTCAAGGGGCTTGGTTTTAAAATGGCAGGAGCTTATTAGAAAACATTGAGAATTCACTTTTGACTGTCCATTGTTTTTGTCAGATTCTAAGGTTGTCATCATCTCTGTTCCTTGTCAGATTGTGCCTGGGAGATTATTTTCTCTTGTAAACATTATTTTCTTGTTTTTAAGAGCCACCCTGCCTGGCCGAACTCGAGAGGATCCAGGTACTAGACGGTGGCAAGAGAAAGTTTGGTAGGTATCCGACTTCCCAAAACACGGCATTTCAACCCAATTGGATCCATATTTCCTGGTCGAGGGCTTTCATCGAACAGATGACAAGCAGGAGGCGGGGATTAGTCCCTGATCAGTCTTGTGGATTAGAACTTGATACTGACAGACGGCAAAGGAAAGCAGCCATCAGTGTGTGTGTGTGTGTCTCTTACGTGTACGTGTGATCGGGCGAATATGTGAATGCGTGTTTTTGGGTGTATGCGGGCATGTGTGTATGCGTGTGTGCATGCACTGCAGATTTTGGTTGGCTGACTGGGCTCTGAGTCAGGACTCTCCAAGGACACAGAGCGGCGAGCGGGGGGCAGCCTGCCAGCCCCGACGCTCAGATGTTCCCTTGAAAGACTGGACAGACAGTCCCATTTTTGCCCCGTCTCATTTGCATCACACTTTATTGACATTATTATAAGAGTAGCCTCTGAAATATTCAACGTCATGACTAATCCCTCCATCTCTGAGGAGCACGACAGTTTGCTCTCCTTTAGAAAAACAAGTTTTTCCTTACTGAAAAATGCATCTACAGTACATGCTGTGCCCTTTTCCATATACACAGGCTGTATTTCATATTCATTATTTCTGTTCTGTTCAGAAATTCAAAAACTTTGCAATCTTGTGCCTCCCTTTAGCTGATGATTAGCTAGCCACACACACACTCATACACCCCCACAGTATGCTGCAGTATGCTGACTTAATACTTACTCGCCCCTATCTCGCTCCGCGAACATATTTGTATTCATGGAATATGGGATTGGCTGCCACATATGCTGCATGCATTACATCCTCACTTGGGCTCAGTTCCATGTGTGATGAGGCATGATGCAGGATGTGTTTGCTTGATTTTGCCTTAATGGGTTTAGGAGATAATATGTGCCGCAAAGGTCACTTTGGCATTCCTGGCTCTCATTTGTTTGTTTTTTTAATGTTTGGGGTTTTTGTTTTTTTCTGTGCCAATGCCAGGTCGATTCATCCCCAGCTGCGATGAGGACGGCTACTACAGGAAGCAGCAGTGTGACAGGGGGGAGTGCTGGTGTGTGGACCAAAACGGAGGAGAAGTAGCAGGATCAAGGATTCGCGGAAAGCCAGATTGCGGTGAGTCCCGTGGGTTTCAGCTGTCAATATAGAGAAATGAATAGAATTTCAACTGAATGTAGGAAAAACCTCAAAATGTCCTCTGCAGATTGGCCCACTTCTCCACAGCACCCCCACATGCATTCTGTACAAGGCTCCCTTTATGTTGAAGGACTGAGGCCCACTGCAACATAACTCACTGCAGGGACCAGTGCCACATTCATGTGTCCGGAGTCATTTGCATTCTAAAGCGCAGCTTGTCTCTGTGAGAAAAGTCTTTCAAGATAAATGAGGACTGGTTGGACTGAACCTGCGCCTGATAAGAATGGGTCCCCTGGCAAGGTTTAGAAATAGCTATTAAAAACCACAAAAAGTCAAACACATGCCCCCCCCCCCCCCCCCTGTTTTTCTCTTTTTTTTTTTTTTTTGTCATTGCAGTCAACGTTTTCAAATTGATTTCAGCATTTCTCATCGGTACAGAAAGGACTTCATCAGCGTTGAGAGCAGGACACACTGAACAGAAGTCATTACAATATACAAGATGGCCACAGTGGTTAATTCAATCTCTCTGCATTGCCCCTCTCCCTTGTACGTTTCCTCTCCGTCTCTCCACAGATGATGAAATGGCATATTCCGGGGATTTTGGCAGCGGGGTCGGATGGGAGGACGAGGAGGAGAAGGAAGCCGAGGAGACTGCGGAGGAGGCTGAGGAGGAAGAGGGAGAGGTGGGAGAGGTGGATGATGGGGGCTACATCTGGTAAAGGGCCAACGTGCAGTCCGGCCTCTCTACAGGAGCATCTTGATTGTTTCACACACAAACAGACACACACACACACACACACACACAGATCCTGCAGAGATGGACGTGGTGAAGCTCTCACACTCAGAACAACACTGGCTTGTACAGTACAAAGGCGAGGGAGAGGGTTGCACGGGTCGGGAGAGGGAAGCTGCATATGTCATGGGAGTATTTAATGTTACAGGATGTTCTTAAAATGGGCAGGGGAAGGGGAGAAATCTCACTATTAAGAAATTAGGGGTCTGAAGTCAAGAATTTTGTCCCCCATACTTGTGAATCTTTGTTCTCTTTTGTTGTATGTCCTCTGAGCCATCTTTAAGCAGTTTTTAGCTGATGCATAACTGAGACTCCAAGCAGCTGCAGGTGCTGGTCATGTGCTTGCATTAAAAAAAAAAAAAGAAGGATTGGGTGCTTTTCAATGATCCAAATTGGGCTCTTTCATCTTTCCTTTCTGCAGATTAACACAAAGAGACAAAGAGAGGAAGCCACTTTAAGATTACTGAATAGCACCCTTTGACTTTTCCGTTTTCAGGTCATACGCTTCGGCTCATGTGTGACAGTAGTGCCCTGTCTCATTCATGACTTATTTAATTAAAAAAAGGAAAAAAAAAGTTTCTCACTCATCACTCTTTAGCTTGTATATAACTTGTGTATCAGAAGACAGATCGTCACCTATTAGTCCTGTTATCAATGCCTTGAAAGACTGGCAGAATATACTGCTCGGTTGACAAGTGTACATCGTATCATACTGTGGATCAATTATTGTGTTTAATAAAAAAAAGAACAAAATGAAATAAAGTTGTCTATGTGGCCTAGCTGGCCACCGTACATCTGAGTCTGCGTTTTTGTTCTCTATTCACTCATAAGTTATGACAAAAATTCATCCAGAGGAGAAAAGTATGATCTGTAATGACAAACGATCTATACCATTAAGTTTATTTATGGACCTTCCCTCTTGCGCATCATTTCCTGTATGTACCGATATGTCTGTGACAATCCAGAACTGTCAGCCACATTGGAGTATTGGTTGGGCTCTTATTACCAAATCCTCTGTCATCACTACACCACTGTCCCAGAGCAAAACCCTCGCTCAAGCAATTTCTGTAATTCATGAGGCATGAACGACAAGTAGGTCAGAATTTTGTCCATAGAAATAAAATGCATCTGTATTTTTTCCCCAATATGTATTATTTATTTCCTCCCCTGAACAGGTCTTAAAAGAGAGAAAGCTATATTCTTGAATAGTAAGAACAAACATTATGATAAATAACATGTTATTATGAGCTTAAAAGCTACTATTTCAAAGACAACCCTGCTCTCTGTTTGACTTGGCCTCTGTGGAGCAGATCTTACTGTCAGCTCACGTCTTGCCTTACCTCACTCTGCAGTGGCGTGTAGCTTATAGCGTTGGTAAACCGGCAGAAATGAGATACAGACCCAGGTCTGCATATCAGCACTTCTAACAGCACAATGCCTGTAGAAAAACTCTCTCCTCAGCCACCTCAGGACATTGCTCCAGCCTCTCTGCTGTGAACTATTCAGTCTGGGAACAGTGAAATAGAAACCTTACAGAATGTTACAGTCCACGAGAAGAAGGCCTGGCCAAGAACGCTTGTCTTAGCTTTGTAAAAACTGACAGTAACCAATCCTTTGAAATGTCATTTCTCAGTTTCACGTTTCAGTGATAATGGAAATCAGTACCGGTAATGTCCCAGTGGGCGAAACCTTAAATGTGTTAGCTGTGAGTGGGTATGCTTGCCAACAGATGTCTGAATACCTGATACTGACAGCAAGTCTTCTGGCTACCCAAAGGGACCAATCATTTTCAGCAACCTGTCAGCCTGTTATGCTGAATATTCCTCCTGCTTGGTGAAAACAAGCCATATGTAACAGGAGAACGTGTAAATCCAAACACACACATCCAGGAAAAAAGGCTTCGTTTTTTCCTATGAAATAACTCAGTGTAAAATAATTAGTGTCGCTTTGTTCAGCTTTCGGGCTCTATTTATAGTCATTTGATATTTTCCTAGTCAGAATGTGGGTAATTTGCGATGATTATGTACAGAAATATACCCACGGTACAATAAAATGTCAGAAGAAACTAATTTTATTAATTTAATTACATTGCTGTACATTACAGTGCAATAAAACACTTGTGACAGGTATGAAAGCAACTTGAGCTGGGCTGTTAACATAAAGTGGTCTCTTAAATATTTCACATTGTTTACTGCATGATTCTGGGTATCAACATTAAGAATTAATGATTCTTGTTTTAGTTGCATTTACTTCTCCAGACATAAAACTTGAGTGCCTGTGCTCATAACAAATTAGAGCATGAAATGTTGTTATATAATTGAAAATACTAGTTCTGTTTAAAAAATAGACATAATGTCAATTTATCAATCAATTTAGGCATCCAACCTTTTCTTTTAACACATCTTGAGGTGCAGGGGTCCTCTGTTATAGTTTGCTTTGAGCACCCTGCAGCCTCCACACCCTTCTGATTTCTTCTACTGTGGTGTCCAGCACCCTGAAAACACTGACATCCCTAGTCCGGTGAAAATGCTGCAATAATCCCTGGAAAACAGTCACTGGGATGCTGAAGTTGAGGTGTGGGTACGTCACTTTGGCAGCCATGTCCCTTGTGTTGCTGGACACGATGCCTGCAAAACAGAATAATCATTAAAAAGAAATTAATCATGTTACTCCCTTCAAAATTGCAAATGCAGCCATCTGATGTGGCTTTTCTCTACACACGAGCTGCATTGTTATGCTGTTGTCTTCTGTGGTCGTCATGTGCCCCCCACTGATCAAGTAGAGTACATGATGTAGTTGCAGGCTTCCTCACCCAGCAGCTCTCCTGAGTGCGTCCGTACCACAGCACCCCCGCTGGCCCCAGCCTGCACTGCGCAAGTGGTCTGAAGCATGACAGGCTGGTTGTTCAAGCTTATAGCTTTAGAGAGGACACCGCAGGTCAGGGACGGACCACAGTGGCGACCGAGGCCACCATACCCCACCACAACTACAGAATCTCCTGTAGGCAGAGAAACAGAGCTGAACATCAGTTCTATAGCAGTTTCATTTGTAAAAAAATAAGCAAGCTTCAAGATGTGACTCGAAAAAAACAATCCTACAGTTTCCCCTACACAAGACTGAAATCAAACCTGAATGGAAACTCTGAGCCATTTGGGGGACTGCAGCCTCTGATGTGGAGTCTTTCAGCTGCACCAAAGCCAAATCATAGGGTGAAGATTCTTTAGTGGAAAACAGCACATCACCTGCAACATCCTGGACTCTGTGAAACAGACATCACCACAACAAACAGCAAACATTATATACTGTCTGTACCAAATTAGAAACAGCTCACTAAAAAGCACCCCAACCCACACAAATCATCCTCTATTATTCGGGGTGATTAAACCTCTGCTCAAGCTGAAGGTATACATACGGCTACATAAGTATAAAACAAATGGTGTAGAGGAGCCACATTCATTAAAGATGTTTGGATGAAATTCAGTGCAAGACACAAGAAAACTGTGTGGAGATCTCAGCCACAGTGCACACACATGATCCTGAGAAGAGCTCAGATTAGGTAAAACAAATGAAAACACCTGCAGGGTTGAATCAAGGGTGTCTTTAAGGAACAGTTCATCCAATAACACAATAAAACATTTGAAAACATTGATCCAAATATCCAGAGTACCAGTTTCAATACTTGCTATCGCCTGATGCAGCAAAATAAATAAATAAAAATACACAGCAATGTTTCTTAGCAAATACACATTGCTCACTTATAACAAAATGTATTTATGAGAAAGACTGTCTATCTAAATACACCTGCAACTATCTACTCTACTTGAATAGTAGTGTGCATGCAAAAAGGGTGTTATGTAAATATCTTGTTGACATGCCATAGTGGGAAAAACACAAGTGTATCTACTGATAGCTGTATGTCATTCATGTGTTTCTTTATCAGGGTTATAGAAAAGCTTTTAATATTTCAACCTGTTTGGGTTTTTATTTTGTTTTTTAGAAAAAAGGGTCTAGTAATGTGGTTTTAATGTATTTTTGGATGAACGTACCCTCCTGTAGAGAGGGGGGAGTTGCTGAGGAACACAACATCCCCCACATTTAATGAGGTTAATGATCATCACCTGTCCCTGTGGTGAAACTTTAGGGTGACAACTGACTTCCCACTGACAACGTGCCGGCAGGTCACAACCAGTCGGTCAGTCACAACAACACCTGAGCCCCAGAAGTGTCCGCTGTCCACAAGACACACAGTGGGGTACTTGACAGCTCTTGACTCCTGGGCTGTGGCGCACATGTGAAGGCCTGCCTCTGCCGGACGGAGCCAAACGTCCCGGAGTGGATCTTGAGCGCCCATGCAACGGGTGATGCTCCTGAAAACTGAGTGAATGGAGCAGACCAGAGTGAGCCCAATCCACTCGCTGGCCTTCCAGCCGAATGGAGACACGATAAGACCGACGAGACGTATGTCACCTACGCCTCTCACCGCAAACACCCCTCCGCCCTCCGTGCCCGGCAGGCACCTGGCATCTGTGAGGATGATAGCGTTGTCCTCCCCAGCCAGGTTGCTGATGATGCCTCTGCTGAGGGTGCTGATAAAGAGGTCCATGCAGAGGGAGCCGAACGGGGAGCCGCAGGCGACAACCGGGCAGCCCTTCTGCAGAGACGAGCTCTCCTGCCAGGGTACGGCGCCCTGACCCGGGCTGCTGTCCACCAGGCTCGCCTTGAGAACGGCGAACCAGCTGAGGAAGCGGGCATCTCTCATGAGCTCCTCATCTTCTTCATCACCATGGAAACACCACTGGTCAGCATCCTGGAAAAGCGCCTGGAAAGCCTGTCTGAACTCCAGGCAGTTCACCAGCATCAGCAGCTCGGCTGAAACCTCCCGCTGTCGTGCTGATTTGCCCCTGGAGGGTGGAGACGAGCTGGAGTCCAGATGTGGCTCGGTGGGGAAGCTGAGGCGGATTTTGAGTCTCTGGCTGAAGCTGCGGGGTGACAGCAGCCTCTGATCCGAGGAGAGGGGCTCTCTGTCTGTCATGAAACGGGAAAACGGGATGCCGGTGCATATCACCGCTCCGGTCTGAGGGTGCACGATGACTCCACTGCAGCTCACCGGTTTCTTAAAGTCCTCGGACAGCTGGACGACACAGCAATACCTCTCCACCTCCTTCACGTCCATGTCCTTCGAGCTACAGGTGAACTTTAGCCATGTGTTTATGACGGGACCGTAGAAACTTAAAAAGTCGCTGGAGAAGCAAGTTACAAACAAGAGCAGAACAGAAAACAAACCTCCATGCTGGGCAGGATGAAATGAGTGTAAATGATACTTTACTGATGTTAATATCGCCCGTTCTTCACATTAGTGTTTTCATAACGCTCACTCTGTTCTTTAGCTTCCTGGTTGAACCTCATTGGTCCGCATGGTGATAAAACGACACCTACCGATAAATATGATTGGTCGTAATGTAAACACGAGCAGCTCTGAGCCAATAGAAAACAAGGAGGCAGAAACCAGCGCTCCTCGTTTCTCTACATGGCTTCCACATGTAATTTGTGACAGTCGGGATGAAATGTTTGGTTGTTTTGGAAATCATATAAACAAATGTAAAATAGGAAAGTGACTTTGACTCACCTGTTTATATTAACTTGACAGTACTGGATAGAAGGCCTATAGGTATTTAGTATTTATACAGTTTAAATATTCCATTT
>JAVQJZ010190066.1:0-11923 GCA_036025355.1 Leiopotherapon unicolor | reverse complement strand
ATCTGTTTTTATCAGGACCAGTTTCAGAAAAAGTCTTGAAAGTAAAAAGTAAATTTATCTGAAATAAAATGAATTACACTTAAACCACAGGAAATAGAAAACAAGAACTGAAGTTGAATAAAAGTACTTTAATTGAAGTGAAATATGAAAGCATCTTGTTCGGGCATGACAGTGTTAATAAATCAGTTTCGCTTTGATCAGCTGTGTGCAACTGAAAGCTGATTAAAGCTGATTAACAGAAATCTGCAGCTTCTCACTTGAACTTTAATTTTTGCGCATTTGCTTTCTTCCTGCATGTCATTTCCTGTGATGAAAGATGGTGGTCAAAGCCCGAGCAGGAGACTGAGTGTCTGCGGAACCTGGCGGAAGCTGCTCCGGGCGGCGCGCGCGGTCTCTGCCGGGGCTCGGCGCTCTGCGGCGGGCGGCCCGAGCGGCTCCCCCCGCGGCGGCGCTCAGGTGGGTCCGCGTCGGTCGCCGCTGCGGCCGCGAAGATGGCTTCCGAAAAGTGCAGGCAGGCTGCCAGATGTCTGCAGACACGAGCCGAGCGGCCGTGGCGCAGGAGGAAAGTCTGCATGCGCGCGCTCAGGATCGATCCGACAGGCGGATCATCGATCCGATCGGCTGGTTATTGATCTGATGGTGTGGTGACGTCATGATGGAGCAACTTTAGTTTCCGGTGTTTGTTTGTGTGGAGAGTTTAAGACCACACACACACACACACAGAGCTGAGGATCAATGAGTGATTATTAGATATGGATCAGAGTTTGATCAGCTTCCTGTCAAAGTTTCTCTCTGAAACATTCAGTTAGTCTGCAGAGATGAACTGATTGATTGATTTATTGTTTGTATATTAATCAACCGGCCTCTGATTGATTTTCAGGTTTAAAATGAACAAAAATCTTCAGTCACGACGATTTCCTGATATAATAAATAACAATTGAAAAGTGATGTTAGAGCTGAAACGATCAATCGATCAATCTCAGTTTAACAAATTTAATTAAAGGCAACGGCAGACGTCGTGTGATCTGTGTTTGTCGTGTTACAGTCAAACTGAAATATTTACACCATCAGTCTGACCAACATTTAAACAAAGGGGTCGATTATTTTCTTTAAAGTGCAGATTTATTCTCACGGATCCACAAAGCGTAACGATCACGTCGTCGGCATTTTACTCCGTCAGATGATTTTTCTAAAGCAGAGAGCGAGGTCAAAGGTCGGGCTGAGTGTTGTTGTCCGGACGTTTCAGGTGCTGTTTGTTCTGCGGTGAACAGGACGACGTCACCAACATGGTTCCACCATGAGCGAGCCGCCGGCCGACCTCTGGTGTAAGTTCCTCCTCTGAACATGTTTGTCTGACGGCAGCAGATCAGCTCGTTCCTGAATCTCCTGCGATCGTCTCCTGTCTGTCCTGCAGTCTGTGAGGAGTGCCAGGACTATTTCCAGAAGGAGTGTCCGTCCCACGGGCCCCCGCTCTTCGTCCCCGATACCCCTGCGGCCCCGGGGTCGGCCAACAGGGCGGCGCTCACCGTCCCGTCGGGCCTGGAGGTCGTCACCGAAGGACACGAGGTGGATGTTCGCTGCGTGGATCCGAGCTTCCCCAAGGGGGCGCTGTTCGGCCCGTACGAGGGAGAGCTGGTGTCCAAAGACGAGTCGTCCGGCTTCTTCTCCTGGATAGTGAGTCCAGCTCAGATCAGGCGTGTGCGGCCACCGTTTACAGCCTCGTTAACGTGTTTTTCTCGTGTCTGTTCCAGATAGTCGATGTGAACAACACGAGTCAGTCCATCGATGGCAGCGATGAGACCAAAGCCAACTGGATGAGGTAACCGTTTTATTTTACTGTCCGCAGGATATCAGGTCAGTCCATCGACACGTTAACGTGTTCATACTGACTGAGAAGGACGCCGTTTGTGATTGGTCGTCAGGTGTCCATACAAAGCCAATTAAAACATAAAATATAGTTTCTGAGACATCGAGCTGTTCCACAACTGCTCCTGAAACTCCAGTATAAATGTTATCAGCAAGAAAATAAAGTCAGTGTCGATGTTTCTGACCTGCAGGTTTGTGCGCACCTCTTCGGAGGAGAGCGACAGGAACCTGACGGCGTTTCAACACGGCAGAAACATTTACTTCAGGGTGTGTCGGACGCTGCAGGCCGGAGAGAAGCTGAGAGTTTGGTACAGCGACGACTACATCCAGCGACTTCACTGCATCTCTCAGGAGAGCATCGACCGCAACCTGCACTCAGGTGAGCAGATGAACTTGTTTTATTTGACCTTTTTCAAACTCACCTCAACAAGACAGATGAACTGAATTACGAGTAAAAGTCTTTCATTCATACTGAAACTGTGAGAAATTTGAAGTAAATATCTGTAAATAATAAACTCGTAAATATCAAGACGTGACACAATGCTGCTTCTTTTTTTACGGTGTCACGATCCAAAACGCTTCAGCCTTTAATACCTGAGCTAAATTGGTCTTTCACCTGTAGAGTAAATAGTAACCTGTGGTGTCAAATAGAGGCAATTAAGTAAAACAGAGAATATTTTTCTATGAAATGTTTTAGAGCAAAAGTATGAAATATTATGAACAAGAACTTCAGAAATGAACTGTACTCGAGTAAATGTTCGACTTTATGTGACTGTTAAAAGATAAATTCACTTGTGGTCTTTCTTATATTGTGAGTATTTGGCAAACTGAAGTGAAACGAGTGTTTTCGTGACGGTGTGAAGTTTTCCAGCAGGTGGTGCTGCAGCCTCACTGAGAGCTGTTTTTATTCAGTCTGTCCTCTAAAACATGAGGCGTCACAACACTGACACAACACGTTTCTGTGTTTCGTTACCTGCACACTGTTATCACACGGATTCACTGATTTATTCTCTTAAAACAAGGATCAGTTTGTGGGTTTCCTTTTTTTAATATTTCACTTTGATTTGAGAAAGTTTCTCAATCGTTCGGCTGAGCACCACAAACATGAGCTCAGTTTATTTAGATTTTTGTGCAGAACATAGCTAATAAAGTTGTTTGTTCCAGATACGGGGAAGCCGTCAGTTCTGCCCGACATTCAGAAGGACTTTAAATCTCCGTGTCTGCAGTCAGCTGTGCAGCAAACCAGCAAACCACCGAGCGAAGACTCTGACGGGCAGCCGCCTGCCAAGAGGAAGAAGATCGACCTCATCTTCAAAGACGTCTTAGAGGCGTCGCTGGAGGACTCCAGCAAGTCCAAGTGTCCATCGGTCCTCCCCAGTGAGTGTAAAACAGCAGCGCTCGGGTCGGTTACTTCGTCTGAAAGCAGCTTCAGCGTTTCTAACCTGAAGGTGGAAGAGAAAGAAGAGGAGCACCGGACCGGCGAGGAGCCCTCCACCTCCTTCTGCCCCAACTGTGTCAAACTGAAGAGGAGGATCCTGGAGCTGGAGGAGGAGCTGTCCCGCCTCAGAGGAGAACGGGGGGGCGTGGTCGGCCCTCTGATGTCGGAGCAGCAGGATCAGCCCCCGCCCCACCCGGAGCAAGGCCCCATTGAAGACTTCCAAGGTATGTCCTGAAGAAGGATTATCCTCTGACAGAGAGCTGCGGTACTTCCTGTTTGTCTGGATTTCAGTCTGATGCAGCCATGTTAGCAGCTCGGAGCGCTGAATGCTAACATCACCGTATGACATGCTGATGTTAAGACTAATATGTGTAGCTAATATGTGTAGCTAATATGCTAACATTAGCTAATTGTGATGGGAATGTTTGTAGTTCTGCAGGTGTTTGGTCTTAAATAAAAATACTGGATGTTTTAGTGTATTACCGTCATCCTGAGCAGAACATGAATGTCTGAACACTTGAAAAGTGAAAAGAAAAAAGATTCATCATCTTCATCATCCATTTTCGTAGTGAAAAGTTTGACCTGTTAATGACACTAAAGGAAAACTCAGAAGATCTCCAGAGTCGGTAGGATTCATCAGGACTGTCTGTGTAAAATGTTGAGACGTTTCAGCCTTACATGACGTGAACAGATTCACGTACATTATTTAATATTAAACCAATTTCAATCTAACTAATCTTCTTCTTTACAGGGATGGAGCCTTTGACGCCCTCTCAGGTGGTTCTGGATGAAGACGACCAGGACGTGGATTCAGCCGATGAGTCGATTTCTGCAGATCTTGTCATTTCTCCGGAGGACCCGTCAAAGCTTTCATCCGGAGGAAGTCGGCGGATTCGTCGCTTCAAGCAGGAGTGGCTGAAAAAGTTCTGGTTCCTTCGTTACTCACCAACACTCAATGAGATGTGGTGCCACGTCTGTCGGCAGTACACTGTCCAGTCATCCCGTACATCTGCCTTTATCATCGGCTCCAAGCAGTTTAAGATCCACACCATCAAGCTCCACAGCCAGAGCAACCTCCATAAGAAGTGTCTGCAGCTGTACAAGCTGCGCATGCATCCAGAAAAGACAGAGGAGATGTGCAAGAACATGACGCTGCTGTTCAACGCAGCCTATCACTTGGCCCTGGAGGGACGGCCCTTCTCAGACCTGCGTCCGCTGGCAGAGCTTCTGAAGAGGTGCGAGCTCAAAGTGGTGGACCAGTACATGAATGAAGGAGACTGTCAGATCCTCATCCACCACATCGCACGAGCTGTAAAAGAGGACTTGGCTGAGAAGATGCGTCTGTCTCCCTTCCTAAGTGTCATAATGGACGCCCAAAATGATGACCTGTTCTCGGACATGGTGGCCGTCTATGTCCAGTTCATTACCAACGAGGGATCCCCAAACACAGAGTTCCTGTCCTTGCAGAGACTGAGCATGGCCAGTGTGGACGGATATCTCCAGGCTATGGATCGAGCCTTTGGTGTCCTTGGCTTCAGGTTTCAGGACTTATTGGTGGTGGGTCTCGGGGTGGATGGCACCAATATCTCCTCTGGAATGAGAGCCAACCTGTACATAGCCATACAAAAGACTTTTCCTTGGATCCTCTGCCTTCCTATCATGATCCATCGGCCCCATCTGGAGGTGCTAGATGCAATCAGCGGGAAGGAACTCTCCTGCCTGGAGGATTTGGAAAACAACCTTAAACAGCTCCTCAGTTTCTACCGCTACTCCCCTCGCATGATGGCCGAGCTGCGATGCACTGCCCCCACGCTGTCAGAGGAGACCGAGTTCCTTGGAGACATCAGAGCCATTCGATGGATCATAGGAGAACCTAACGTCCTTAATGCACTCATCAAAGATTACCTGGAAGTAGTTGCCCATCTGAAGGAGATCAGCAGCCAAACGCAGAGGGCTGATGCTGCGGCCATCGCGCTGACCCTCCTCCAGTTCCTCATGGACTATCAGTCGGTAAAGCTCATCTACTTCCTTCTGGACATCATAGCTGTTCTCTCACGATTGGCCTTCACCTTCCAGGGAGAGTACCTGCTGGTGTCGCAGGTGGAAGCCAAGATAGAGGAGGCCATCCTGGAGATTGGCCAATTGGTGGACTGTCCCGGAGAGTATCTGCAGGAGTTCGAGGAAAATTTCCGTGAAAGTTTCAACGGCATTTCTCTAAAGAACCTCCGCGTAGCTGAGTCCAAGTTTCAGTCCATCCGAGAAAAGATCTGCAACAGGAGCCAGGGCATCCTGTCTCAGAGGCTGGACCTGCAGAGCCGCTCATTTGCTAAAGCCTGCAAAGTCCTGGACCTGTCCACCTGGCCTCATAACCGAGAGGACCTACAGGCGTTTGGGGAGGAACAAATCCAGATGATATATAGTCATCTGGAGTCCATTCCCTCTGGGAGTCAGGAGGCCTCCCAGGCCAGGACAGAGGCCAGGGGCAGCCTGGTGGTGGAGTGGAAGGACCTGAAAGCAGACTACTGCAGTATGAATGGTTTCAAAGAGGTAATCAGTCACATCTGCAGGTATAAGCAGCGTTTTCCTTTGCTGAACCGGATTGTGCAGGTTGTCAGGGTCCTGCCCAGTTCGACAGCCTGCTGCGATAAAGGCCGAGGGTCTCTGCAGAAGATGTGTAAGAACAATCGTTCCCGGCTGACTCTGGAACAGATGAACGACTTGCTGACCGTGGCGGTTAACGGGCCGCCCATCGCTAATTTTGATGGGAAGCGAGCGTTGGACAGCTGGTTTGAGGAGAAGTCTGGCAGCAGTTACTCGCTGTCAGCTGAGGTGTTGAACAGGATGTCTGCTGCAGATCAAAAGTCAGTCTTGCACAGCGTTGATGTCAACACAGAGTTCTACCCTGACATCTAATGGTGCTTTTCCATTACACAGTTTCAGCACGACTCGCCTCTGCTTCGCTCAGTTTGGTTGTTTTCCATTTCCACCTTAACATGTGTGGGGTCGTCATAGCAACGCAGCCCAAAACTCCAGTGACGTCATTTGCTATGCAACACAAACACAACACAAACGTCTCCACCTTGTTGTTGCTTGACTTTGAGTAGGTACTAAATAAGTCCCTGGTACCAGGTACTAACTAATGAAAAACCCTAAAAAACTGAGTAGAGTCAAATCGAGTAGAGCTGAGTAGGTGCTAATAGAAAAGCCCTATAACCGGCAAACCCAGTGACGTAGAGCCACCAAAAATAATACTAACACCACAGTAACACTAACAAAGAGAGGCAGCATCACTCAGCACCAGTTTACCCCGAGTACTTCTGCAGGTACCTGAAAATATGAGGAGCTCAACTAATCAGAAAGATTTAGGATTTGATCACATATCTCCATTTGTTTGCAAATGCTAATCTTTATTGTTATCATCACAGTAACTTACCAACTGTCAGTCTTAAAACAGATCAGTTTGCAAACTTGACTGAAATTATTAAAGAATACAACTGAAGAAAACAAGAAAGCCATCCCACGTATCGAAGGGCTACGATCAGCTGGTAAAAACAAACCACTGGACAGACGTCTGTCCAAGAGAAACCCCAGTTCAGCTGGATGGAGGGATGACAACAGTCCACGGGGCTTCATCCACAAAGTCACTGAAAGGGCAGTAACAAGGACACACAAAACAAAAGAGCAGGCGTAAAACAACAACACAGAGACACAGCACGTCCACAAAGGAAGCGAAACACAATGCAATCTAACCACAAGCAGCCAGTTTCTCCTAAACTCAGCTCAAACGTCCACTGTGTCGTAATCCGTCCACGTTCAGTCGAATATTGTGATGAAATCTTCCTCCTCCGCCTCGCTGACTCCTTCACTGATGAGCATTGTCAAGCTGAGGGTCACCAAGTGGCTGTGCACTTGTTATATATGATAATAAAGTGCTTGTTGCCAGAATAAAAGTCAGTTATACATCGGGAACAATCATTTAGTGTCAAACTAAACGTCTCTGCTATTGAGCTCGGCTTTAGCTTCTCTGCCAACGAGATATTCAGTCATGTAGTGCCTGACCGAAATGAAAAAGCGAGTGTAAGAATGTATAAAGGCTTTATATTTCTATCAGAAATGCAGACACACTGCTTCACTGTATATACTGTATAGACTGTATATTGTAAATGCTTTTGAGCCTGTTTTTAAGGAGAGTATTTTTCTCTGGAACTTGATGATTGTGCCATAACGATCGAATGCAAGAGCTGAAAGAAAAAGGTGCTATCCTGCTATGCCATACTGTATTTAGCCATATTTGTTTCGATGTTTACTGCTGCAAATGATCTTTTCCAGTGACGCATCAGCTTCATGTTTGGCTGTTTCTAGTGGGGTCACAGTCTTTAGAGCTCAGACATAAAATATTTCAAATAAGTTTTAAATCTGCATGATGACGCCTAACTGTTGCTTTACTACACACTTCAGTAGAATTATATAATCATGATTAAGATGCCTGTATTTAAGGCTGAAATAAATGTACGATGGTGAGAATACAGCGAGCTGAGCACATTGGATTTTTTTTGGTTAAAACATTTTAGTAAAATTGGCTTAGTGTGAAGTTGATTATTTTGACATTTTGGGAAATATTCTTATTCACTTCCTGACAGAGGACTGGATGCAGATCATTTTCATGTCTGTGTGTTAACGCTGCCTTCATGTCGTATCATTTGGATCATAATTACAAGCAGCTGATGGACTTCATGTCCGTTTTCTGACAGCAACATACTCCCACTTTACAGGAAATTCCAGCAGGGAAGCAGAAACTCGCTGGCAGCTAGACAGAGTCAGACGTGACGTCCACTCATTCGTTTCTGGGGTCACTTTTTAACAAATAGATGATGAAGAGTTTGATGTTTGAAGCTCGTCACAGCTGCTCGAGTGATGTGTCTCTCTTTTAATCTGAACGCCACAAACAAATGTCCAGGTGACAGTTTTGGGTTTTATGTGGGGATCCGTGCTGGAGGTGTGTTTTTAATGTTGGACGGGGTGAAGCTAGCTGTTTCCCCCTGCTTCCAGTCTTTGTGCTAAGCTAAGCTAATCACCTAGCTCCACGTCTCATCTAACTCCCAGCAGGAAAGTGATGAAGTATATTTCCCTAAGATGTGTTTTTATGTTTGTTGTGTGATGAGCTGGAAGCTGCTGAATTTTCCTCCTTTCATATCACTGAAAGAGTGAACCTGTATGCCTTGTTTTTCTGGACATACTGTGCATGTCTGTATCGTACGCATGCCGTTCTTACATTATAAACCTGCTTTTGAAAGCATCATGTTCGTATGGACGCTGCTTCAGCTGCTCCTGGTTGGGTGTAATGTCAGACTCATGTTTTCTAACGAGCAGAAAAAGACTGTCGGTTCGACCACATTTCAGTTTTATCGCTGCGATCTCAGACCAAAAGCATTTGACTGAAGGATGCTGATCATTTCTGCTTGGCCTTACGATGTTTTAACGACGCTCATCTTTACACCGACATTTGTCTGATTGTATCCGACTCCGCGGCTGAGAGGAGTCGGCTTTAAGTTGATGTTTGATGAAATGACGTTTTTCACTGCCGGACTGCAACGTGAACTTTGGTCACAGAAAAACCAAACAGAATTTGTGCTTACTTGATTTCTCTGTTCATTATTTCAAACGCTTTAAAAATAAATTTAAAAGACATTTTACCTGAAGTGGTCATAATGTTGCTGTTGTCGGGTCCAAATTTGACGTTTTCAGCTTGTCGACACAATACAAAAAGATGTCAAGAGTTTATAATCCTTCAGTTTAATTCAAAGAATAAAAGCCCTTCAACATCAAAGACTTTCACCTCCAGCTGATATTTTTCTGCTGTTTGTAGTGTTGGATATTATTATTACGAGTTTTAGCATCTTCCTACATAAAACACATCACACACCACTATATAAATTTTTTTCATTTCATTTTCTATACCTATATCATTCACAGAACATCAGATATCAGTTCATAAAACTATTAAACATCTTTCAGATCGCATCATCACACGTCTCATGTAGTATTAGATTGGGGGGGCTTGGCTGCAGTTTAATGGAGAATTGATCTGAAATCTCCATCACAGCATCGCACAGTTTGTCCACTGAAGAAATTCACATTCAGAGTGTCACAGGAAGTTTCCAGGAGACAGACGGGAAATATTTTCATCAGAAAAGGCTCCTGCAGAGTTTTTCAGCCTGACTCTGCAGACGAGGAAGGAAACAAGCAGCAAATACAAAGCAGGGCAGGAAGCGGTCTGACGGCCCAGAAAACTGAATATTTTCATGCCACCGGAGCCAAAACTGCTTTCAGATGAAGGATTTCAGCATCGTGAGCTGCTCGGCTGGCTGACGGACAAACTGGGACGTCTTTGTGTGGAGGAGGATGAATGACAGCAGCTGTGTGCACAGACGTCTGTTAACTTGTTGTTCAGCAGCGTCTGCAGCTGCCTGCACACAAACATACGTGTGTATTTACACAACGATATTTTCATATCAGAGCCTTCATTTATGTAAAAGTATTAATACCACAGTGTAAAAATACTCCATTACAAGTAAAAATCCAGCAAACAGTGTCAGTGAAATGATTGATTGATTGGCTGATCGATCAGGTTTCTGAATGACTCCAGATGAGCTGATCTGATGAGTCTCTCACTGTTACGGAGGTAAATGTCTAGTTTGGATAATAAGCACAGAAAAATGTTTTTTATGATTTCAAAGATGCAGAGAAACAAAAGGATCCAGTTAAAAGCAGAAAGGACTCGTGTTGTCAGTGAGGACCAGAAGAAAAAGACACTTTCAGTTTAAAACTGCTTTGAGTAAAATTTATGAAAAACCTTTTTGAATTTTTTCCATTCGATGGAAAACAGTTGAACTTTTTACTGACTGCTGATAAATGTTCAGCTGCAGTGTTTGAACATGAGCTGCAGGTCACACTGACCTGAGATCAGACGTTCAGTTGAACCATATTTACTCATCAAGACTCACAAAGAACATCGTTTTTATTCACAGGACCAAGAAAGTCATAAAAGCTGAGATGCAGAACTTGGAAAAGATTTTTGATTCAAATCTGTTCATCGATCAGCGATTTCACTCCGATTTTTAACTCTTTTTAATAAAAGAAAAACTAAAAGCTCCTGGTGAGGCTGAACTGGGTTAAAGGGGACAGTAAATGAAGTATAGTGTCGATATCTGTCTTTAGTGGTGTGTTTATCAGAGTCTGTGCTGCCTGAAGAGAAAGCGAAGAAGTTGAGATGAGGAGCGACTGTCGGGACAAAAGGCCGGCGAGCAGCGTCGGCCGGCAGCTGGACGCAGATACAGTCGCTCTCTGTGCCGTCTGTCACGTCCTGGAACTGACACACATCCAGCTTCACTGCTGCAGCTTCACCCTGCAAACATCATTTCTGTGACTTTCAGTCTTTCTGCACACTCACAGTACGAACACAGAAAAATCATCTAAGCACCTTTTTCATTATCTTCAGTGAAACTGTGAAAGTTAAGGTTGTAAAAAAAATCTGTTTGCATGGAAAGTAATTTTATCCCTACATGTTTTTCTTTTTGGATAAATCCATTAAATAATTCATTCAAAAATCAACTCTTTGACTGATTGTGAGAATCTATATACAACAAAGTGAAGGAATTTCAAAGGAATAAAGCTCAAGATTAAAGAAATAAAACACACATGAAGAAGTGTGAGGAGCAGGAAAGCATGAAAACAGAGAAACACACAAACACCCTGCGTGAATAATCAGCCAATCAGAGCGCAGCTGAGAGGACGACACAGCTTTAGCAGCTTTAGAGCAGACCAGGACCAGACCAGGACCAGGACCAGACCAGGACCAGACCAGGACCAGACCACATCAGACCAGGAGACACACCACAGGTAAGCATGCACTGTGATCCTCTGCTGTGTGTGTGTGTGTGTTACTGTCTGTTTAATGTTCACTGACTAACTCTGTTTTCATGTTTCTGATGTTGAAATGAGAAACTTCATCTCTGTTTGTGTCTTTTACATGTTGGCAAAGAGACTTCAGAGATGAGGGGGCAGTTTGTAATTTAAATAACTGTGTGAAAGTGAAAATGAAGTGAGAGACTTGAAGCTTTACTAATAATATAAGATATTATAAAACTCATCAGGATCATATTGATCTTTTCCCAGTGTTGTTCAGTCTCACTGATACCTGAGTAGAAATGATTAAAATGAGTAAAATGCCTGATTGGTTGTAATAAATAAACGTATGGATGTAGAGTGACAGACCAGAGTTAATGACGGTGGAATAAAAGTTGATGATCATCAGCAGAGTGCAGAAAGCTGAGGAGCTTTAA
Source organism: Leiopotherapon unicolor (assembly GCA_036025355.1). Classification (NCBI taxonomy): domain Eukaryota; kingdom Metazoa; phylum Chordata; class Actinopteri; order Centrarchiformes; family Terapontidae; genus Leiopotherapon; species Leiopotherapon unicolor. The sequence goes on along the minus strand of JAVQJZ010190066.1, from coordinate 277 downwards.
ACGGCACAAACAGGCCACAGTAAACACACTCAGCTGTGTGATTGTTGGAGGACGTTTGGACACAGGCGTCTTTGTGGTCCGTCACACAAAGAGACGTTTTCAGCGTCAAACACATCAGACTCCACAAGCGTCCAGACGTCGTGTCGCCTCCTCCAACTCTGCTCCTGCTTTGTGTCTGCAGGGCGACGACATGAAGCGCTGCCTCGGATTATTCCTGCTGTTTTGTTTCGGGATGCTGCATTTGGGTGAGTCGAGCAGAACCTGACAGAAGCTCAGG
>JAVQJZ010190054.1:0-11407 GCA_036025355.1 Leiopotherapon unicolor | reverse complement strand
ATCATTAAATCCAACATTTTCACCATTCAGGTATTACTCTTCATTTTTGTGATTTATTGGTTTTAATGGGACGCAGTAAAAGTTAAATGTAAAAAGTTTATGGACCATTTTCATGATTCTGTGGTTTTACTTCTTTATCAGAATGCTTCTATTGACCTGTGAAAAAAAAACACAGCGCATCACACTGTACTTACAGTAAGAAATGCAAACAGCAAAACCTATGTATTTTTCACAGGATCCTGCGAATTTCAACATTAACATGAACAAAATTCTCTCTGTTATCATTGAAAGCAGTGTTCTACTCCACTCCTGCTGCTTTCCCCTGCATTAAACCAGATTAATTTCACAACAGGGGAACCCACATTTCTGGTGCTTTCATTATGTGGCTGCAGCTAACTAGTGCACACACACGCACAAATGAGAGCCCTTCTCAACTGCTGATAGCGTGACCCAGATCGAGGACAGGGAGATCATGGCAACACTGTGTGTGTGTGTGTGTGAGTGGGTGAGAGAGAGAGTATGTGCATCCAGTTGAAAACATGCACTTAGAGCTGATTTGCTAAAGTAGCTCATTACCGTTGGAAAGGCAGCACTCAGCACACCTCACTATGGCCTGACAGCGACCTGGTTATCATGTGTGAAGTGAAGGCAATAACACGTCTGAACTCAGTCACCCCAACGAAGCTGCACAGTTTGATGAACATGACACTGTGAGATGATAAAAAATGGGGAGACAGGCCACAGTTGATTAGCAGTTTCTAATAAATGTTTACACAGGAGGTGTTTTATTGTTGCTTATTCATTCTTTGGTGTCCCGAGCCATAAAAATGTGCACTTGGGGATTTATGTGCCGCTGCAAGAATTGAATGAATGAATTTCTGGCAACATAAGTCACAAGAATTAAAGTGGGCATGTTTCATCTTGACAAAAAAGGAAGCATCAGATAATTAATTATAAGGTTCTATATATTGGAGCAGATAAAGAACCTACTCATTCACACTGTGCTTTCATTTTATTTGTTTATTTGTACTGCAACATCTGGTCACACAATATGAAGTATTTTGATCAATCAATAAATCAAACTCAACTAACATATTGATAACAAATGTACTAATTCTGTCTTGTCTTTCCCTGACTTGTTCCCCATTCAAAGGTTCACATTGGTCTGCTCCATCCTCACAGCAATCTTTGATATCTTTGAGAATTTCTGACCCCCTGGGAGCTGCAAGAACAAAATTTGACGACAGAATGCAAATATGAGTACGTTTTTTCTTTTCCAGCTTTCCATTGAAAATCTTAAAAGTAAAAAAAAACAAAAAACCCAACAAACGTAGAGAAGCTTAATCCTGTATTCGCTTGTATGTTGCTTCTGTCATAAGGTTCGAGGCTCGGCTGTACTCTATCTCAAATTAGTGAGCATGGCGCAGCTGAGCTGAGTCAACCCAAGGTTGCTGGCACCTCATTAAATCTAATCACTGCCGTACACAGATTATGACTCATTAAAAGTTTGTAGGATGGAGAATGAGACAGGAGGAGAAGGAGAGAAAGAGGCCGATGCCATAATGCAGATGCCGTAACCATCTGTAGTTTATACAGCTTCATAAGGTACATCCCACTCTGAATGTGCGGCACAGCACAAGGTAAATACTACAAAATAGAGCCTCTCAGCCCAAAAATCGGCCCTGATGGCAGCTCTCCACTGATGATTTGGATAGTGGATTCTGTATCAGTTTTCTTCCCTTGCAGTGGATTACAGCATTGCAAAGCATTAGACTTGCTAATTTAGTCCATTTCTCTCTTCACTACTGAATGGAGCTATAAATATTAATACTTTCACACTCCCCTCCTGGCTGCTTGTCATGCATTCAAGGGATTGCGGCTGATGGTATGATATCGTTAATTAGGTTTGCAGGAATAATGTCAGCAGCGAGCCTATAGACAGGCCAACATGCTGAGGTGATGACTTCCCTGCCAGTCCTAATGCACGGCAGCGTTCTCAGATTATACTGCAACATGGAAAGCACTGACAGGAGACATGCGGCAGAGAGGAAAAACTGTCAGTCACCTGATTTTGCAACTTTATTATCCATTTCTGTTTGCTCATAAAGTGGCTCTGAAAAGTACAGTACAACAAGTATCAACAAGTGACACAAATAAAAATGCACCCATTAGAGTAAAATCAATTATTCATCAATTGTTCCACCACGGGTTTCAGCAGAGTACTGCGGCGCCCACACACAGTCAGGCTCTCCACTGCAGAGGTCATCTTGTCACATGTCTTCAACATGTGGCCTTTTTTTCAGTCTCCACCACCAACAGCAACATGTCCTGCAGCACACTGTGTGCTGCGTGGACTGACACATGGTTGCTGTCAAATACTATAGCAACAGCTGACAACTGCAACGTGGTGCAGTTGGAAGAACTGGACACGTTGTACAGTTCTGGTTTTCCACAACAGAAAAGAGATATCTACGTTTTGGAAATGGGATCCAGGTAGAGGCTCTCACACTGACATTTCTTTTGGTCTGAACTGAAAAGGCTGGTGAAGTGATGAAAGTAGGAGAAGTTTGTGTTTGCCACTTTGATTTGAGCAAAGATTACAAGCATTACATTACAGCATTTCTTTAACTTATTTTGCTGTTTTGTCTTTTATTGAAAAGCATTTTTTATAACCATTTTTTTTTACTCGTCAGCTACTTAACTGTGTGCCCAGAGCTGTGCAGGATTCACGGTTTTGTTCAAGGACACCTCAGCGGGGTGATGCTTGTTGCCAAAGGTGCTCAAACCAGGGCTTTCTACACGAGTAGTAGGACAGGCTCTCTGCTCGCTGCGCCACCTCGATGTACCAAACCAACACGCAAGGGCAAAGCGACCAGATGGAAAGTCATCCCAGCCCCGACAGCAAACAGAGGTAGAGCATCTGTTGCAGGGATGTATCCAAGCTCGCTCCGGAGCCCAAAACAAGTCTCGCCTCACCTTTCCTGCTGCCGTTTCCTCCGGCTCAGACTTGGCAAAGAGATACAGATGGGATCGCAAAATGCCCCCTGGATACTGCTATTAAATTTCACTTTGAGATAATGCATGCTAAAGTCTCGTTAAATCCCAGTCAGAGATAATGCATGGTAAACTCCCATTACGGTTTGATTAGAAGGCACGGGGCCTGTGGTCGTGCTGATTGTGTTTTTAATCAGACACTTCCTGCTGCAGAGCAAACAAGAGCTAAGAGGAGGAGGAGGAGGGGTTGGAGAAGGAAAAGGAACAAAGCAAAACAAGCTGAGCAAGTGGTAACAATCGTTTTTCTCTCAGCGGACAAAAGCAAAATTGTTGTGTATTGTTTTTTGGCATAATGAAAGTATAAGAGAGTGGATTTTAAATGGAGTGGTTTTTCAGCATTATTACTGTGTGACTGCAGAAATTAATAATTCGTCCAGACGGAAACCAATTTTCCAAGCAAAAACAGAATTTTATCCGTTTAATGTCTCTCCTTGTTAAGTGCTTTCAATCTTTAGAGGCAAAATTGAATATATGTATTTCTTAGACTGTGAAAAGAGACACAGTTTTAGTTCTTACATGGACTCTTCATCAGCAACACCACCTGAATCATTTTATTATACCCAACAGGCCCATTTGTTTGAATCTACATAACACATGCAATAATCCATAATAAAATCCCATTTAAACTGATTATGGGGATTTGTTTCAGGGGATGAATGGCGTGTTTTACAACTGCAGCTACTCCTCAGACACACTGATCAGTCACTAGCAGTGTCATCATCTACACCTTAGGGTATAAAGAGTCTTGGAAACAAATCACATAAGAGGTCATGCAACTTTATGAGCATGCATACAGTAAGTGGATGGAAGAATGGTGGTACTTTTAACTGCGACAATAAAACTGTGTCTGCCATGGTATCATCTAGTTTCAACTCAGAAAATGAGGAGAAATAAATGCAGTAATGAAGGCGTTGAGCCACATTGTGGTAATGACTTGAATGATTCAGAATGTCTCAAGGGCACTTCAGCTCCAGTACTTTCTTGGACAATGTACCGTAAACAAGTAGTGTGGAAAAGCGAAACTTTTTCAGTTTGTTTGTTGCCAACACCCACTGAGAACGCTGGCAGTTTCTGAACAGTTTTGCTCGATATCCATATTTAAATAACCAGTGTTTTTCCACCCAGATGGCACAGGGCTTTTTAAAGCATCACGGAGAGGACCAGAGAGGAGTCAGCAGCTGTCTCTGTGCTTCCTGCTTGTTCAGACTCTGTGATTCATCATTGCCCCCGCCTGTATTATTGGAGGACGCCCCGCTCAGCAAAGTCAAATCAAGTTTATTGTATTGCCCAATATCCCATACAATGTCTAATTAGGCTTTAAAAGGCACATTAACAATGGGTAGACACATCTCTCTAAGAAAACAAAGAAACACTTGACAATAAAGAACTGTGGCACCTAACAGGGAAGATTTGGAAGAAACGTCAGAGGAGGCAGTTCAAGCTGTAATCCTTGCTCTGCTGACAGCTGAGGGTGCAACAAGGAGGTTTAAAATTACAATTTAAGAAGAATAACAGTTTTTAAGTCAGTCGGAGTTGAAGGGAGGCTCAGAGGAGGCAGAGTTCTGTGTGATATTTAAAAAGTGTGGATGGAGCAGGCAGCTGTTTCGCTCAGGAGAGAAGAGCAGCGTGACTGCTTCAGACACAGTGCAGGACCCCAAAACTCAAATGTTAAAAGGAAGGTGTGGGATCTAGTTTCTCCCCACAGGAGAGGAATGTGGCATTTGCAGGAGTCACGTTAAGAGAGGAAATAATGTAAAACTTTGACTGCTGCACTCAGTGCCCCATCCACTAAACATTTTCTAACATTATTCACCGAGGCTGTAGTGAAAATAGCAATATGCCTGAGCTGCACTGCAGAGTCGCTTTAATCCCATCAAATTTAGAAAGTTATGAGCATTCTTAAGACAGCGAGAATAAATAGGCTTTAAGTCTGGATTTGAAAATCACGAGGAAGGCAGCTTCCTTGACAGCAGCTGGGAGTTTATGCCAAAGAGACTGGGCTCAGTAGGAAAGGACTCCGTATCCTGAGCATTTTTCTCAGACACTGGAAACCAAGAGACCTGCCTGCTGAGATCCTAAAGCAGAGAGAGAGAGACGAAAGGGTTTGAAAGGTGTGTTAAGTATGGCAGAGTGAGAGTGCCTGCTATTTTATACATCAACAAGAGCCTTTTAGAATCAAACTTTGCAGGAGAGGGAAGCCAATAATGGGGAGCCAAGACTGGAGAAATGTGCTCATTAGAATATACTTTGGTATTTTGAACAAACAACTTTTTAATTTTTAAAAAAACATTTTTTTATAAAGGTTAGGGCAAATTCCAGTGCAATCTAGAAGTTAGTGTGCTTAAAGTCTCTGAGGACAGGCCTGCTCATAGCTCTGTGTCCCGTGCGTCTCCTGTGTCTGGAGAGACTGTGATGCATCTCTCAGCAGCTATTCTTCTCTCTGTCTCATTCAGCTGAGCCAAGGAGAGACGGAGGGCTTTGTAACTAGACCCAGTAAAAAATACATTTTCTGCTGATTGCAGCGGTTACAGTGCATATACAGAAAGTAAGTGCTGAGACAATGAGGAAGATACAACTTATTAGTTATTTCATTAAGTCTGTTTTCTTAAAAAAACATGTTCTCTGGCAGAAAAGGTAAGTTCACGGACAAATATAGATTAAAGACATGAGGGGATGACAATGTGTCATTTAATGTGGCACATGGTGGACTATTATAGAGCACATCATCATGCGAAATCAGGAAGAGCGGGAACAGAGTCATTAAAAATGATAAGGGCAAAAGTACATTTTTAACAAGCTTTACCAGCCGCACTCCTGTTTTCTCTCTGCTGTTACATTCGTCCGTTGTTTGTTTCTTTGTGTGTATAGAAGGCTTCTCATAGTATGAAGCTGCCAGTTAAAGGGCGATCAGGGGAAAATGAACAGCACAGGTGAAAGAAATGAGGGTAAATTAGAGGTGAGGCCGTTAGGAGAGGAGGGACAAGAGAAGGATGGATGGATATTACTTCAACAAAGGAAAAATGCACACCTTTTTCTGAAAAGGAGGAAATTAATTGGACAATCTTTAAAGAATCCCCATCTTTCTTTTTACGAGGCTGCGGAGTTATTAATCAAAGTCAGATAGCTGAGTGAATTATTCGCTGGGAGTTATAATGAATGATGAGGGAGAGGGTGTCTAGTCGTGTCTGAATGGGCTTTCTCTGTGCCAAGATTAACCCTTCCTCCACGCAGAGAGTTACAGAGCACTGGGGAATAAGGCAGCAGTGGTTCTACACGAGTCGGATTTGAGTTATTATCAGGCGCCATCATTACTACACCCACGGGCAAGAGATAAATGATGATTAGTGTTTAGTGTGGCAAAGTAGTGTACAGACATAATGTATTCTTAAATAATGAGTAACTGAAGATTGTCTGCCATTTTTTATAGTCACAAAAAAAAGTAAAAAGTAAAGGTGTCTTCATAGAGTTTCTCTTAAGATGATGGTCTGACAGTAAGTTTCCATACTGAAATATCTACGACTTTGGGATGGATTGCGATGAAATTTCACACAGACATTTCTTTTCCTGAGATGATGAAATCTAATGACTTTGGCAATCCCCTGTCTTCTCATCTTTCGCCACCAGCAAAAGTTTTCTCTTCTTTCCAGAGAATTATCTCGACACCTTCTGGGTGGAATGGGACTTTTACTCTCCGACAATGTGCCATGATGATCTGGGGGAGTTACAACTTTTCAACTAGTGCGGCAATGAATTCAGCTTTTTGTTTTTAATGCATTATCTAGCTAAGTATCAGATGGATTATCACAATATTTGTTACATTCACATCCTCGTCAGGCTGTTACTGAATCAGAAAAAAACATTGTTAATCCCTTGATATCTCTTCATATTGCACCACTATTGAATCTAAATTGAAATTTCTCTCCAATACTTTGCTTTGTGACTTACAGAATAAATTACGATCAGCTGTCCTTTGTGTTCGTCGCTAACTAGTAAATGTTAACATGCTCACACTCTAAACTTAAGGAGCACGGTGTGTGATGATTTCCTGAATTTCTATGTTGCCTGGTCTGTTTGTGTTTCCTCCTCCCACTGCAGGTTGGGGCCTGGCAGCAGGAAGTCGTTACTGAGCCAGCTCACCTGTGCTGATTAGACAGAGTCTTTAAAGCTGGTACTCAATGAATCTAGTCTCGATCTCTGCTTCCACATGGTCTTCTGATTTGGTTCTTTTCTTTTGTCTTTTCTTTCAGCATTCAACATCTACACACACTATCTTCACTCGCCTCAACACACACACACATTTCTGACACTACTGACGGTTCACATCTCAAGCTTTAGTTTGTAAAGATGCATTAAGTATATCAGCTGAACTTAAGCCCACACTCAAACACACAAGAAGTACTCTTTGTTCCCATTCAGACTCACTCAACACATTTGTTGAGGTTACTGCAATCTTTTGTTTCTTTTGAGAAACAATCAACAGTGGAAATATAGCAAATAGCAAATAAAAACGAGTGCTGATTTGTGGTTTCTCCGCCACATTTGACACCTTAAATATCCACAAACAATGTGAAAAAGTTCTGAGTGTAAATTGTGCTCACAAACTGGTACAATTAACCCAAAACAAAACCTTCAGAACTGTTCTGTCCCCTTTCTTTTCACAAGAAAGTTTAGTGCAACCTGCAGACACAAAGTGGAGCCAATGTCAGTGAAACCACGGAAGTCCTCCACCTCTTCATCTCAAACAATGATCCGCAGAAATGCACACAAAGCTCCCTAATCTGCTCTGCGTAACCAGTGATGAATATGAATGAGGATATGAATATAGATGAGGAAAAAAAATTAATATTGATGAAGGCGGTTTCTCCTCCCTCTGACTGATGGTGTGGGGGCACTGAGTGGAACCAATCAATCATCGCAGAGCAACCGAGTGATTGGCAGGCTGGTCCGTAGCTCTTTTCAGTGTATACAGTACCACCTCAGGGTTTGTGTGCATATAAATACATGTTTGAGTCCTTGTTTGGTGTAAAAGCACAATTTAAAAAGACATTTTATCAGTGGAGCTGTTGGCTAGTCGACCTGTGCCAAGGAGTCGTCTCAGAAATCTCTCAGCTGCATTTGTAACTCTTCAGTGAAACCTTGCACTGATTTGTCTGCAGCCTCAGTAATTAATAAACACCAGTATCTGTACTAGTATGTGTTTAGCTGTGGTAAACAAAATATAATGAATGAATCTACCCTGACAAACTAATGGTATCGCTACAGGATGTTTGTTGCAATGATAAATTACATGCAAAACAAGCACATGTATTTCCCTTAATAGTTTCATTGTCATTAAACTGATTAAATGAACCCTGGGACTCAATGAGGCACAGCAGTCAGATGGCAGATTAATTTAGGGACGTTATGGGGTGAGGTCAAGGGTCAGATTTCTTTATTGACCTTTTGAATGAACTACCCTGAAGCACCTTATTACCTGACTCTGCTTTGATCTTTTCACTGTCACGGAGCGGTCCCCTCAGTTTTAAACTTCACCCTGAAATGAAAAGCTTCCAACAGGCCGTAGCCTCTCAGTGCTTCATTACAGGGCTAATGCAGCGTCTCCTGTTCCTACAGCTGTGGGACCATTTACCACCTCTTTACCTTGTGCTTTTCCCCATTTACCCCAGGCCTCCCATTCTCAGTAATGAGTCAAGAGGCACCGGTGGATGCCTTGTTCCTCTGCCATCTGTGGGATATCGACTGTGCAGCCCTTGATCCCTGCAAGAGCGAACTGAGTCGTAGTCAGAGCTGAAATGTCTGCAAGGACACCTACATGTTATTGCTTTACCCGAGAGTCATAGTGAGTTCAAGCGCCCTTCATTGGGCAGCTGAGGTGCATATTTGCTCCCAGAGGAAGTGGATTTTTATGGATGCTGATGTGATGCTCAAGGAGGATGTGCCCAAGCACGAGAGATTTTTTTTACAACCTTGCAATCCAAAATTTAGTTATCGCTGATTTATAAAGCATGTATAGATATTTTAATATTATTAAAGATTTTTTTTTTTTACAAACAGTATCTCTTTTTTTAAATTATAAAAAATATCAAAACTATTTCTGGTTTTGCAAAGATGTTTCTCAGCAGACTACATCCTTCCAAGAATATAGACTCCAACATGACATTATTCTAAAAACCGCACTAGAATTTTGATTGTATTAGACAAATGACACATTTTTAATTAGCAAATTTATGATGCACTGGTAGGTTGACTTTATTAATTCTGGACAGAGCCAGACTAGTTGTTTCCCCCTGTTTACAGTATTTATCCTAAGCTAATCTAACCAGCGGCTAGCTTCACCTTCATGAACAATGAGATTTTCTCTTGAACTCGTTCTCAGTAAGAACGCAATAAGCATATTCCTTTAATAAAGTCATTTCAACCCTAAAAAGAGAAAGTGATGACATTTAAGACACAGGGTAATATGTATATAATATGTGTATAATATAAAATAAAATTTACACTTGATATGATGATGAGAAGAAGAGCAAGAGTTACTAAATTGTGGGTAACTACTTTAAAAATCATCTTCTCCACTGCAATACAGTAAACTCAGTGTCATGCTCTATGTTCAGGTTATAACAGTGTTGCGTGTTACAGTCCAACTCCTGAACTGTCAGACTCCTAAATTTGGGGTTAAGCTGAATAAAAGACGTGACAGAATTGTTTTGAAAGCTTGTAATGGTCTTGTCTCTCACATGTGAAGGCAAAAATGTTGTTGCTGACATATATTTGTAATTTGTTCACTTTTTTGTTGCACACACGTCACTGCAGGCCATTATCAAACTCTCACTTCCCACAAACTCTCCTGCTGTCAGTCCTGTAGACGGGACTGAATCCATGTGTGATGGTGGAAACTGTGACATGTGCTCGTGGTGGCAGAGCAGAGGTCTATGACAGGCCTAGACAGGACTGACTACCCTGTGTCATGAGATAGTATGTCATCGCTGTGTGTGACAATCCCCCCGGGGGCACAGTTTGTGCGTAAGAGACACTAAAACCCACCAACGTCCCTGTTGAAGCCTGTCGAGTGTCAGTACAGTAACAGCAAGAGGCCACAAATTATGAATGAATAGTTAATTAGCTCCCATTGTGCACATAATTTGTGGATAATTCATGGCCACCCAAAATAAGTGTTACATGATCATTGCTGGTAGAAACATAATCGGCTTATGTGGATGAATCTCTTTTGTACAAATGCTCTCTGAAGGCTTTTAGCCTGCCAGAGGTGGCATTGCTCTGGGGTTGCACATTTATGTCTCTTTTCTCCTTTACAATACACACTCAGCAAGCAGAAAATGGCCACAATGAGCTTGAGCAATAGAAATCTCCATCAGGGGCATACATTAACTAGGCATCGCAGACAGAATACCCTAAATGAGATCATGGGCTGGATTTTTTTATTCGTAAATGGGCTCTAAATTCAGACTCGAACATAAGCTGATAGAGAAGGATAGATATTTCTAAAGCGAGAAACTGCATTCTTAAGCCCTATAAATCAGAGTTTTCTTTTTCCCCCTCTGGCTGCATTGTGGAGCCAATTAGTCAGATGGATGTGCAGTGTTATCTCCACTCTGGCTCATCTCCACTACCCACAGCCCCTGTAAACTACTACGGCCGAATGGGCCCAGATAAGATCAGTAATAAAGAACCACCATGCTGATATTTCTGCCATCACAGCAGCTGAAAGAAAATAAGCAGAGGTTACCACCGGTTGGTGCCATATATACCCTCATCTAATCATATCACTTGGTACAATTCAAAACTGGAACATTATTAAATGGGCAATAACTGCTTCAGTGGCCTCTACACTCTCTTTTCACTCACCATACTCTCTTCTGCTTTTGTAAAAATGACATCCCCTGACTTTGATTAGATAATAAAATATTCCACATACACAAAGTTGTTTTATTCTTTTTATCTGTTCATCATATGGTAGTAGTTGTAAGTAGTTGAAAATGATGAAGCAGAAACCTGACTTTCGTTTATCATGTGCTCAGACAGAACCAGAGGCAGATTTTAAGGCAGCGGGTCAATATAAAGTCAGTGAGGAGGTGTGAGTAAGAGACAGAATTTGTTCTGGGCACAAACTGAGGAAAATAGTTGAAAATAGTTTACCCTGAGCAAAGACGTCATTATTATCCTGAGGCTTTATGTATCTGCTTTATAAATGTGCAGAGATGATAAAAAAGAGGAGTGAGAAAGACTGGGAGAAAAATACCAGAAAGAGTTCTGGAAGTTTCATTCTTTAGTTTAGGGAGTTTAGGGAGAGGCTGTGCTGAACATAAACACACACACACACACACACACACACACA
>JAVQJZ010190028.1:0-11511 GCA_036025355.1 Leiopotherapon unicolor | reverse complement strand
TAAAAAGGTTGAGAACCATTCTTGATCTTGAGTGTCCATGTAAGAAAATATTTGTATGGTGGCTAACAAGGGCAAACATGCAGCAACACATACAAATAAACAAAACAGGGTGTTTTGCCTTAGAACATTTTTTTTGCTCTATTCACACTTGTGATCATTATGCAGACTCCTCAGAAATCATTAAAATGATCAAATTCCACTTTTTCACTCTGCAAGGTCCTGCGAGTTGTGCATGCACAGAGCAGATTTCTACAGCATTCACATGAAAAGATGACACACACCAGACTTCAATGACTTCATGAGTCACAAACCTTTTCTAAATGATGTGCACATGTTGTCAAACTGGTGAAGCTGCTTTTTCTCCATGTTTTGTCTTAAGCTGCTGTGTGTTTGTCCTTGTCAGCCTCTGTGTTTTCCAGCAAGACAGGCACATTTTTTTCCTGCTTTTACAAGTATATGTTAATATGCCCACGTTGTACCTGTTTGCTGGTGTGGAGAACACCCCCAGGATTATGTCTCTTCCGTGCATCCTGATGACGGGGCTGGTGGAGTGGAGCAGGTTAAAGTAGAAGTGGGAATCACCGGGGACGGAGCAGTTCAGGCGGGCCTTCAGGAATGATGTCCACTGCTTCTCCAGGACGCGCTGAGACCCGCCCTGATCGCGTTTGCACACCCGCGCCACACGTGACACCACCACCTGGGAGTAATCCAGCACAGAGAAGCAGATGTAGGATGAAGATGTAGAAAATTACTGTGGAAAACAGATTTGCAACATACTGACAGGCGTGTCTGCATAAGCACAGCTCGCGTATAACTTCAATGATAAGCTGGGGAGTTAGGTTATATTTCCCAAGCTTTGGGTTTCATCTTCAAAAAGGCATATTTAAAAGCTCTTTTCAACTCCAGGGTGATCTCTGAAGAGTCATTTGCATGCTATTTGCAATGCGGAAACCCTGTTTTGACAGATCATTGTTTTATAATGGTAAATTTAATATCAATTATTCATGAAAATGTCAGAGCATCTCAAAATTGCTTCTTTGAACACCCTCATCCACACAACGGCGATGCTGTTTAAGTATCCATTTACTCTGTCTCTGTAAACATGTCAAAGCCTGAGACCTTGCGTAAGCACTTCTCCCAAAATGTGAATTGCTAATTTATCAGGAAAACACGTTTCCTGATGCTGATATTTTTTCATAAAGAAGTATCCCCTGCTCTGATGAGGGCAGGAAATACACAAAGTTGCTTTTCTCAGGTCAATACAGTTGTTTGCTCAGACCCTGATTTGTTGACTTAGATATGCAGGCAAACAAATACGAGGATGAAAGGTCAGTGTAGCTGTGGGAAGACTTTATATTGACATCCAAATAATAGCAGCAGAGAGATATTAGACTGGCATCTGCTTTCATGGAGTTGCATTTTAACGACACATTCCCCTGAAGTCCTTTTTAAAAGACGCTCTGAATGGACCACCGGCTCCTCTGTGAGTGCGGCAGGAAAAGTGGGGTACGTTTCCATCAGAATGTCTTCTATACCTTCTCCAGGTAATTGAACTCCATGGCTATCTCCCGGAAGAAGAAGTAGATGTGAGGACCCCACTCCACGGCGCTGACAAAATACGGCTCTATATTATGAAAGAGAGAAAGAGAGAGAGAAAAGTGAATGAGAGAGGAGAAAGTGTATAGGAGAGGTGTGTGGAGAGGCCGACTTTGATTAAATATGGTTCGGACCATGAGAACGCGTATAGCAAACAGCGCCTCCATTTGCAAATGCATCATCCACTCCCACGACACCGAGGTAACATGAGGGCAGTGAGAAAGAGGCACAGGCCATGCTTAATTTCATTACATGGTGAAAGGGGATTTCACACCAAACAATAAGCGCATTATGACTCCCTGATGTTTCTGAGAACTCGGTTTCACGCTATGCATTTTGGCTCTATTACACCCGGGACCTTCTACAACCTACGCATCTCCCATTGTGTGCTTTTTTTTTTCTTTTCTTTTCTTTTCTTTTTCTTTTTTTTTTACAGTCCCATTGTCATTGTTAGGTTTGATCATGACGTAGATGGTGTCAGCTTTGTCAAGGAGCAGGAAGTTTGACAGCCCCGTGTCCAGTGACCTGAGCAGGGAGCTGTCAGGCTGCTGACTCAGCCCTCTGCTACTGACACGTGTATCGATCCTGCATGGCGCTAAGTGATGCAGACACGCAACCAAAACATCAGACTCTGATGAAAACATCAGCAGCAGACACGATGCTGACGAGAAGATGTGCTTGAGAAGGGGGAAAATATACCGACTTGTTAAAACACAAACAAGCACACCTTAACAAACATGCACTAGCACAGTCACACACACACATACACTCCCTCTGTGTGTAGGTACCTCTGAACCACTTGGAGTCATGCTTGACGGTGCGCAGAGCGGGACTGTCCCCAAGGCTACGATAGATCACCGCATCAATGGCCAGGAAGTCTGTCACTGTGGCTGTAAACAGATTCCCCTCTGACACACACACAGAGAGAGAGAGAAACGCTGGTGAGTTGGACAGCCTGCCAGAAAAACAGCATAACCGCAAACAATAAATCTGGAGTGAAAGTTGCCTTATTATGAAAGTCCTGCATCATAAACACGACATAACTGACCAGTCAACAACATAATTGAAGTGGCATAATTGCAAGTTTACTGCACTCCCACACAACCCCCACCCCTCCCCCCAAGCATTTTTACTTCTAGCTAATATCAGATAATGGGATGATGGCTGCACAGTAATGGCTCCCCACCGTTGTAGCCACAAAACGCTGTTGATTTGATTATAGTGAAGTGTTTAAATCCGATGAAGTAAACAAAGGAGATGAATAAAACTGAAGGATCACAATTGCTGTGTTTCGTTGAGCTTGCAGCTTGTAGCGCATTCACGGGTGTAAAATCTCTCTAATAATATATAATATTCTTTTCCGTACTTCTGATAACTAGAATCACAAAAATGAGAGTGCTGTGTGATACACACGCAGGTGAGGAGGTAAAAACTGAAACAAAAAGCGTGTCTTACCTGCAAACAGAGCTACATTGGCGTGTTTGGGGTCATAGGGGCATCTTGCCATACCACTGACTGTGTCTCCTGTCATCTCTAGAGTGTCTCCCTGTTACAGCACACACACATAAACACACACAGATGCATGCATCAATCAGCAAACTCCAAACAACATGAATGTATCTACAGCAGAATCATGAAAACAAGCAACAAAGACAATGGCAATTAGGGAGTATTACCCTAAGTGCAAACTAATGATTCACTGGTGGCAATTAGGCGCAGCGGCAACAAAAGAGTCACATTCTCATGCATAAATAAAACAGACAAAACACACACACACACACATACACACAGCCGTCCGTGCACCCACGGAAAGTCACACACAAATTTCCATTTCTCACGCACCAACATACATGTATACACAGGAAAATCTTTTCATCACTCTCTCGCTGTCACACACATTCACATTAACATACATACGTAGCCAACAGCCAACTATTTCAACTGCACAGTCTAATTCTCATCCACGACTGAAAATGAAATAATTCATAGGTGTCATTTCATTAAAAACCAGCTATAAATAAAACAGTAGCTAGCATCGCTAACTAGTCCCCAGAGGAACAGACAACCTATCAGGCAGAGACAGGTGTGTTGCACACTGTTGTAGAACGTCATTAGTGGCTGACAGATAATGGGCCAGGTACGTCTCACTGTTCCACTGTTGCGCTATGTTTGAAATGTGAGACTGAAAATAACACTTATCTGAAAAAGCCTTTGATAGTGAAAGGATTTTTTTTCTCTCTGTCTCTGTCTCATTTTCTCCAACTCAACCGCCTTCATCCCTCATTTAATATTCCTGCAGAATGATGTGAAATCAGGCGAGCTGGTGATTAATATTTATGTGTAGTTTTTCCTGCCACAAGTTTGAAATCGGTAACGTAATGGAGCAAGAGAGGGATTGGTCGGGAAGTGGTGCACAATCGGCTCCATGGTGGAGGACTCAGGTGAGTTGGATCAAAAGCCTCAGACTCTGACAAACAAATTTTGGACCGAGTGGAGGAAACATTCAGAATGTCTCTAATCGTTTGACTCAGGTCAGTCAGCACAGCTTGGATGCCGTTGTCTCTCACATTCTGCCTCCTAACGAATTTATTTGCTTTCTTAGCTTCTCGCAAAAGAAATCGAGAAGAAAACCAGTCACGTCTCTACCCTTACTCTCTGAATACCCTCCTCTTCGTCTTCGCCCCTCTTTGTGTTCTCCTTGATTATCCGTCTCTGACTCTCGATGATAACAAGCTCGGCAGACCACAAAGTTTAACCACTGAGAAATAACAACTGTTGTATCTCAGGAAAACAAGGCACTGGAACTGCCAGACAACAAGGATAAATAAGTCCTGGGGAGGAAGTCAACACCGCCTCGACTGCTGAACAAACAACTCTAATCAAGCTGTAAATTTTCACCTGAGCAGTCACACTAATGGTGTTTTGAAACAGAGGGAAAATATAGAAGGCATTTATCAGTTACGTCAAACCAATGATTATGATTCTGTTTTTGCATTGTGATATTTTCACAGTTTTGGGACAGGTATGGCCGTAATAGCAGGAGCGAGTGCGTTAATTCTTTACTCACAGTATAGTTGGCACACAGAGGGTTGAAGGCGTTGGTCCCACACACAAACAGGCCTCCCTGTCTGCTGAGCAGCACCTTCATGAAATTACGACATTCATCCTGCAGGAAAGAGAGAATAAAAAAAGAGGGCGAGCTTAATATGCAGGAGGGGTGAAACAGAGGAGAAGAAAGGCAAAATGATGGAGCGAATAGAGGGAGAACTGGGTTTATTTTTCAGAGACTGATTATCCAAACTGCTCTGTGAAATGAAGCTTTTCAGTCGCCTGATGTGTGGAATTATCACACCATTAACGCTGTCAATCATATTGATACAGTCTGAATGTAGCCTGCAGAGACTTTAAATGTCTACCCTCTTCACACGTGCAAACACACACACACGCACGCACAGCTGCTGTTGACTGACAGACGGTAATCCAAACCAGCTTCAGGATTTTAAAACAAGCAACAGATTTAAGACTAATTTCTCCACTGTGAGGCGTCAAACTAGGTGAAGCCTGCTTAATGACTAAATAAACCCAAGTCACAGTTTCATTCCTGCATGCTTATTCTTTGAAATGAGAAGCCGTGCAAGCACCACATGACTTAATGGCTGCTTTTGCCCCATAGTGCCGAAAAGTAATAAATGTTGGTGCAGTGAAACTGAGAAAAATGGCTTTTAAGTTAATCTCCTGCCACGACGAAAGGATAGTCGCTGCGTTTATAGCAAAAATGACTAAAAACATGTAACCTCTGATGAACACTCACAAATTGCTGCACTTACAGCACCGGCTTGATTACTTTTACATATACATTTCGCCTACTTAGCCTTCAGCATTTGACTTTTAGTTATCCGTTCCAACTGTTCGTCCATTATTTCTTGCAAACTTTTTCGACCATTTAGCAATTATGTCTATCTAGCTAACCAGTAATCCAGCACTGACTATCACTTAACCATTTAGCTAATACCTCTATTTCAGTTGTTTATCCATTATCTAAAAATAGCTATTTATTCGTCACTTTTGCTTTCTGTTTTAATAATGAATCTATTAGCTAAGTCTAACCTCTCTACCTGCCTGCTAACTACTTTTCATCACTCTCAGTTGCAACGTGTACATTTATACATCTGATTGACACAGAGATGCAAAGTAAAATAAATAATTAATGGGGAATATATGGACATTTTGCACTTTGAGCTTTAAATATTCTGAGGCAGTTGTTCCCGTTTTGGCTTTAAAATGAAGCAACGTCTACAAGTGAACTCTCACCGCAGGTTCTGGCTTTAATGTGGACCTGAGCTATGAGCAGCTCAATTAAAGAGTTATTTTGTTCTTCCCAGGTTGTTTGATTTAAAGGATTTCACAGCACGAAGAGGTAAAGCGGTTCAGTCTTTCACAAGAAGTGAAACAAATAATAGAAAGTAAGAAAAATATAAATGTACTTTCAGTAGGTGTACAGAAAACAAACAAAGGAATTTACACTTTTCTGCAGGATTTAAAACCAAATTCCAGCCATGATCTTTGACTTTAAAGGTCAAAAATCAAAGACAGCTGTTTGTCTTTGCATGGCAGAGTCCTTCACCTGTCTGTGTTTGTTTGTGTGAATGTGTGCGTGTGTGTGTGTGGGTGGGTGTGTGAGTGTTTGTGGAGTGAGTGGTGATGTACAGTAGATCACTGGTGAGCAGCTGCCAACAACCCCCTCCCTAAACTAGTAGGGTCCCAGCCAGGATGGCACCAGCTCTGACACACACACACACACTAGATGGGGTCGACTTCAAGACCACCACCTGCAGTGATGTCATCGGAAAGCAGGGCTGGAGTAGTAGTGGTGGTGGTGATAGCGGTTATGATGAATGACTGTGTGTGTGTGCGTGTGTGTGTGTGTGTGTGTGTGTGTGTGTGTAGAAGAGATCAGAGGGAGTGAAGTGACATGAGAGGCGGGTGAGTGTTATTCCAGATGCTCCACCCTCCATCCCTTTACCCCTCCACTTCTCTCCCTGCAGGGTTTTTGTTTTTCAACAGGAAAAAAAACAGGAAAGAAGGAAGTGTTTTCATGTGAGAGTGTGAAGAGTGTCTGTGTGTGTGTTAGGGTGCAAGGGGTGTGTCAAGTATGAGGTGTAAATTTCTAATGGTGCGGCACTGGGTGACAAATTGAGGAGCGGCTGTGACAGCATTTGTGTGTGTCACTCCCCCACATGCAGCATGTGTTCATGTGTGCCTGATGCATATATATCTATGTGAGTACATACATATATCTGCTATGTGTGTGTGTGTCTGCGTATCACAGCACAGATGCAAGCTCATGTGTGAGAATCATTTGCATGCTGTTTGTCGGCGGGGTTGCAGTCTGTCAGCTTGGTCAGAGCTGTAATCACAAAGCCAGATGAAGCACTCTTAATAACAACCCAGTCCTACTGCCAGCATCTCAGAGAGGGGAGTAGATACTTCGACCAGCCAAACCACTGCACAAATGTTCACATTTGGCAGTGCATGTACACATAAAATGAAACATTTCATGACTACAGGATAAAAACAAGGGTCGAATCCCTTGTAGCATATCAACTATTGAGTTTTCATTGCCATTTGCACTTTTCAGACATCATCAGAATTCATCCCCTGCCACATACATGCTTTTCATTAACCCTTATTCATCTATTCCAGTAAGCAATTTGGCACTTCCAGGTATGGGTCATTCTTTATTCAAAGCCCAATTCAGTCTGCAGGATTATAGTTTTACTATGGGTTCCACATTAAAAAATAAACCAATTACAAAGGATCAAGTAGTGAATCACTGAATTAAACAATTGTATATGAATCCAAAAACGTTGTGGTGCCTCCTTCTTCCCCACTCTGCCTCCTCCCCTCTCTCTGCTCCCTCGCTCCCTGGGCAGAATCCAGACAAAACGCCACCTGTGCTGGCTGGCAAGCCTTCCCGAGACCCAGACGACTGCAGCCCTCCTCCTCTTCCTCTACCACCTCCTCCTGCTCCTCTTACTGACAGCGGCAGAACTGCCTGGACTCTGAAAAATTAATCTGCAGCACAGATGAATTACACAGGAGCACGCGTCTGAGTGCAAATATGGACGCAGTTGTGAATGGAGGGGAAATTTACAGAACAAGAAAGAATGTGTGTGTGCGTGCGAGCAGGTTTGAATATGTGATTCTGCATTTATATAAACTAGATGTTAGCCAGGCTAGTGCTACCCTGCAGATGTCAACAGGGCAAGTGCATTGCTCTCTTGGATACATTTTCCTTAGACACACCGAAAGTAGACATATTAAAGTGATCGCACAGTCAGAGGCTTGACAACATCTTCTCTGTTGCTACAACACATCTGCTCAAAACAACCTGCAGCAGTCAGACACCATTAAAATTGAGGAAGCTCCACCTTCTGCATCTGCTTCCCATCTATTGTCCGGAATTCAGCCTTTTAGTTTGAGATGATAAACAGCCTTCTTCATTTGGCCTAAGCCTGAGCTCACTGTTTGTTCTAATGATGAGGGTTAAACCAAAAACCGTAACGATCATGAGTTACACCTCCGGCTACAATCAGCATTCCCATGTTTGGTCTAACCAAAATACAAAACAGGTTCACATGTCATAAAATCTCCTGCTCATTTTCCTGCTTTAGGAGCAACTACAACATTTTTCGTGCTCTCATAAAATATAATAAGTTATCTTGATGACCTGCTTTAGTAATGTTCGTACAATAGGACCCATCTAAGGCAGTACATCAGGGGTCGCATTTAGCAAGCTGCTCCTCTAAATCTCTAAAGTTTCCATTACATGCCTGGCTGGTCCCCTGATGTTACCGACCAGGGAGAAGAGAGCATTGCTCTGCCAAGAGCCGCCATTGAGCCAGAACTCTCCCACACACGCACACACACACACACATACATACTGTATACACAATACACACTTAACATCCACAAAGGTTTGGCGAGCCCTCTTCTCCACTCATTAACAACAGGCTTGTCATTTCCAGAAAAATCCCTGACATAATTTTGACTGAAAACAGTGACTCTCCATGACAGGAAGAAAGTGCGTATGTGTGTGTGTGTGTGTGTGTGTGTTTATGTGCATGTGGGCGGAGGATAAATTAACAGCGGTACCAAATTAGCAGCAATGTGCTGTTCTGAGTGCTGCGGTCTTACTCAGCATGTTAAAGCTAATCCGCGTCCCTCTGCAACCCTTCCTCCCCGTTTGATGGTAATTCTGACTGAACACACCACAGGCCACAAACAAACATCAGACACCAGAGGGAGGGAGAGAGGGTGGGAAAGCGAGATAATAGAGATTGGAGGGAAAAATAAAGACAGAGAGAGGCGTACAGTGGGCAAGGAGTGAAGGAAAGGAGAGACACGAAGGAAGAAACAGAGACAACCTGAGTTTTTCCAGTCCAGTCAGCCATGTGGCAGCCTCAGCGGTGGAGCTGACCTGCAGCAAGACCTACAGATCGCGGGGTCAGCTGAGCTGCACTCCCTCGTGGAAACATACACACGCCAGACATTCACAAACACACACTCACACACACACCACCATTCGATCCTTGACCACAACACTTAACCTGAATCACCCTTGAACAGCTCTCTGTCTGATAACCTGCTGAGAAAATGGTAGCAAATTGTCTCAGTGTGATTAATACGTTAATTATGTCGAATGCTCGCCTGCAACAAAAGTGGGTTTTTAGAAGCATATGGATAAAAGAAGGCTCAGCACTCTCAGGCAAGGATTTTGAAATCAAGCCAGCTTTTAGCCAGTAAACCTTCGTCGGGTTCAAATCTTTTGATAACCTATAATGACATCAGATATGTGCGAGTGCACGTGGGAAATGCATTTCACAGCTGTGGATTCCTCAGTCCAAACATATATATTTAACCAACAGTTATGGTATATGACAGAAAAGAGGACAAATTAGTACAGAAAGCTGAAAAAATGAAATAAATATCAGAGACAATAGAGAGAGATGAAATTCTTCAAAACATCTCTAAAGCTGATTTTTCTGCATCAACATTACATTGTTGGATTGGGAGTGAGTGTGCAGAACTTTCTCTTCACCATATTTGATGTGTTTGGCATTCTTTCCCCTGCATTGTGCTGTGAGCTTGGTTTTAATATCAGAAGTACAAATTCTTTTTGGTATATAACAACCGGCAGCGGTGAGGCAAAAGCTACTGTAAAGATTTTACTGAACTTGAAGACTTCATTGTCACTAAAAGGTAAAATCAGCACAAAGATTTAATACTACACTTTGCACAATGTCTAGAGAAGCAAGATACATATAAAGGATTGGTGGGATTGAAAAAATGACAACAATGAGTATAAGGAGTGAAAGAGACTCCACATGTGGTATTTCCAATTGATTAATTGAGGAGCCACCCCAAAAAAAAAAAAAGGCTGTGAAACTGTATCTTCAGCCTGTCCAACTCAGAAAAGGCATTTGGGCTGGACGATTGAAAACCCAGAGCCCCTCAGAGAGCACGATCAACGCAATATTGATCAAACAATCTCGCTAAGTGCTGCTTATAACGATGCCCAAGCGCTCTTTAAAAGCGCTCTATATGGAATTGCCTTTGTCTGCATGTACATGCCACACTGCCATGGCCTGATGTGTTGGCACGGAGCCACCTCCGGGGAACGTCTCACCCTCTGGCTCTCGTTTACTTTCATGAGAGGAGAAAGGGAAGGAGTGAAAGACAGGGAGGGAGTGACAGAGAAGACATGAAAAGGGTAACTACAGCAAAGATAAAGAGACAGCGGCGAGCAAAGGACAAAGGAAAATATGACTGGAATATGCAAAGTGAGTGACGGCGAGGTCGACTGTTGCTTTCATCAACAATCGTTTGGTCAACACGGGAGGAGCAAAAAAAAAAAGAAAAGAAAAGGCGACGAAAGAATTAGGATATTGAATTTTCAGCCTAATTAGGGAGAATACTATGTCCTTTGTGATCAGCCAAGCAGAAACATTTAATTACAAAAACCAATTACGAGGTGGTGAATGTGTCACATCTGACACAACCAACCCCGAAGCAGAACAGGACATTTTCAAGAGGTGAAGTGGAGGAGAGAAAGATGAGAAGGGAGGAGATGGAGGGGGAAGGGGGCACACAGAAAATTACTGCTTGACAGATGTGTTTGTTGACATTTTCTGGTTAATTGTGTTCATGTATGTGTAGGAGGGAGAAAAAAAAAGAGAGTTCAAATGTTAAAAAAAGACTCAAATCATGAATATGTATATGAGGGCTGATAATCCCTCCCACATGTATGTTAGAACCTTCATGTTGTGCGCAAACATGCGTCAGAAAAAGATGGCTCTTTTGTTAAATATTCAGTCAGCTTAACCTCAAACACGACGAGCAAAACAGCAACAGCAGGTAACAACACCCCTGCAGTCTTATGAATTTCAATACAAAAGCCGTAGCTATGCATCACTGCAACATTGACATTATAATTTAAAATTCACATCATAAGATCAAAATGTCTTGATGTCTTTTCCAGGTGTTATAATTAAAAAGCTTTTAAAACACTTTTCTGAGGTTATGTTGAAAAACAAGATCTTTTGATACAATCCTTCACTGCCAACAGGGCAAATAATCAATTATTAAGATAAAAGACTCTGCACAGTGTGGATATGTAACGCTAAAGCTGTGCTTTCCCAGAATGCCAGATATTACAATGACATCAAACAAAGTGCACCTATGTTCTGACATGCACGTTCACATGGGATACGTAGTTTCTAGTTTTAGTTGTCATGGTGCTGTGGCTCAATAAGATGAACAGTGAATCATTCCACTTGTGTAGTCACTAAGTTCACATTATCAATTATTTTGGACAATGTTTAATTATTCAGACTTTGAAAACAACTTTAATAA
>JAVQJZ010189995.1:0-12757 GCA_036025355.1 Leiopotherapon unicolor | reverse complement strand
TATAACATGTACTGCAACACTAATGTACATAGTTCTTAATATGTTAAAAGAATCACACAAAGAGTTCAGTTATGGGATACAAGGTCTTTGACTTGAATGCTAATGTGTAGTGGGTTGTTAACGTTGGGCAACTAAAGGGTCAAAGATACAGTTTGGTGCTATGATCAGGCAATTTATTTATTCATTGATACATGATGTTGAGTTTAACAGATGTGATGTGGAACATAAATAAATAAAATCCAATGGGCTTGTTTTCTGGAGCTTTCTGTTGCATCCCGTGGTCTTCCTCAGTGGATACAGTGTCTCACATTTGTCTCACATTACCAAAATTACGTACTCACTGTAAGGTGTAGAGTCGTCACCATGACAACTAAGCAAACTCATTTTGTGGAGTAAGACTGAAATGTGTCTGAGAGCTCAAGTGCATGGACCTACCTGGAGTGAAGTGTTTTGTTTATTCTTTTGGCAAAACAGTAAATGGATTTTCAAGAAGACAGTTTTGAAGTCTTCCTCCAGTTACCTCATGTTTATGTACTGCATCAAAACTAAAAACACCTGAATGTGTTCTGCAGGATTTGCAGTGGAGTTGTACAGTAGAGGAGTCACTCCTGCATTGACTTGTCTGAGTGCACACGTAAACTGTAAATTCATTGGAGAAAGAGAAAGGCTTTAAAGGCAACAGCTAATCCGAAGATGACCTTCAAGTAAGAGGCTGGGTTTATTTCTTAAATTCTGAGGTCTTGGGTTGTCGGCACAGGTCCGGCGCTTTGGCTCTGGGTCCCGTTTCATGAGATCGAAAGCAGAGTCGATCAGTTCAACAATCAGTCTCCTGCTTGTTTTGTCTGTGGTCCAGTTTCATGTCGTCATTTACGGATAAACAAATTCAGCTAGTGGCTACTCCTCTGTTATGTCCTGGCTGATAAAAAAAAACAGCCTTGCAGCGTCAAGTCAAGTCACTCGGCCTGTTTCCAGTGCCAGTGCCAAACAGTCGTGACCATCCAGTCAGGAGAGGCTCCCCTCGTCAGCTCTCTGTGGAATCTGAAAGGAAAGGGGGAGAATATTAGACGGGAGAAAAGACAGTTGACATGTGGGCATTAGGCAGAATAGCCACACTGTGTGTGTGCCACACTGTGTGGTCCAAAAACTAACTGGATTACTGATTGGAAATGGAAAGAGGCTTTGACTGTTACATACGCCAGGGGTGAAATTATTCCTTTCTGCCTCAGCGGCAAATCATATCAGAGGTTCTTTATCCCCGAATCAGATCACATGAAGAAATGCAGCGACACAATTTTACACCATCAGAACTGGATTCATTATTTCTCGACAAGCAGTCAAAAGGTCCTTTTCTCAGAGGTGGAATTCATAATATTTCTGGCATCACCCGGCTCTTAAACTGATGATAAAGGGTGACCACTGCATTCATTTTCCTCACGTCTTCATTAAGACATGACAGGATATTTCAGTGAAGAGCCACCATGACGCTCACATCATAAACGACGCACCGGACGGAGCGGCAACACTGCTGGAAACAGTGGCGAGTTAAATATCAAGTGCTTTTTTCCCCTCCTTCTCTCGCAGGATGAGAGTGGATTTGACAGTGAGCAAACGTGGAAAGACAAGATGCTCTGACGGGACTTTTGTCTGCTCGCACACCGTGTGTGAAGCATGCTGCTGGATACTTTCATCCATCCAGTTAGCATGAATGAAAATTTTAAATCTAAAGAGGGAAACAGCTGCTCTCATTATTATTGTGCATGTATGAATTTTTTTTTTTTTTTTAGTTTTGGCCTCTGCTGCACCACACACGGAGAAATGATCTTTATAGACGAGTCTGACATGAGAAGAATCTTCTCGGGAACTTCAAATAAAAATTCCTCATTACAGGGCGTTTCAGGCAACCAGACTGGAGTTTCAGTTCCCTCGTTACACGTTTAACCTTTTGCTGCTGCTTTATGTGAACTCTGGCTGCATTCAGTACATACTTTAGCCCCATTCAAAGTGATACAGAAAGATTCCTACAGTGAACCTAGTGACCAACACGTTCGCTTGACATGCTGCCCTCACACTTATGTAATGAGGTGTTCATGTTTGGACAGTGTGCCTCAGTATCAACATCTGGATCAAATACAGTGAATACAGTCCAAGGGTTGTCTCCTGCTCTGCTTTTATTTACTTCTCTCCCAATTAGAGATTCTGTTGATATTTTCACACCTTAAAGCACACTGCCGACAGTTCTCCAGTAAAATAAATATGTCACTTTCACCGTCTCCCCAAGTGAGGCATTAAATATTAGACGAACTCTCTGATCCGCCCACACATGACACTTGGGAACATTTCTCCAAAAAAAACGCTCTTCTCCACATATATCTGAAAAACATTAAACTCGCCACCATCAGCTGTGGCTCTGTTACCCGCCCAACATAAACAGACGTGCCATATGTTGGAAAGCCTGCAGGTAACTCTGAGCGTTTGCCAACATATAATTATCTCTCTAAGTAAATATTTGTACCTTTTAATTGTGATTCGGCACGCTCTATACGGAGGAATAAACCAAACAGGGATTTTGGCACAAAACATCTGAGCAAATGAATGATCAGAAAACAAACTTTAAGGGGGAAAAAAAGAATCGAATGCTCGCGTTGCATGAAAGAGATATGAACATGTCAAAGCTGAGTGAGCAATGTAATCCATACTTTCTGGACGCATTGGCGTGTTTGCAATGTGTCGTAGAGGACAAACTTGAGCACTCACTCATAGACTGCTGTCACTATTTTCTTCTGCGGGCTACCGTCTTCACTCGAGGCCACCTTGAAGATCTTTGTGCCCTCTGGGTCGTCGGGGCCTTCGTATGCCGAGAGGAGCCAAAACCTCATGACGATGAAGCAGAATGTTCTACCTGCGAGGAGGACAGACCCAAAATAAGGAGACCAAGCATCAGGCGAGTGAGCAGCAGAGGTGGTGATTTTCAGCTTAAGAGTCACTCTGCGTTCTCACGCAGCTTGTGGAGACCGACGGCCCAAAACTCACCGTACTGATCGAAGACAACAGAGACGTCTTCCGGCAGCATGAACACGACATCGTCCATCGCGACGGCCAGCTTCCTCCTCTGAGCGTCAGTGAGAGACTCGCACCTCTTCTCAATATATTCTCTCATCTGAAACGACGAAGAGCGATCATCAGTACAAACAAAACAGGGAAAACATCATCCACAGGTGAAATGACTCTGATAGTTAAACCCTTGTGATTAATCTGGACTGGGCAGGATTTCTCACAGCCAGACTTGATGTGATGGTGGGGATTATACGAGGATTATTCTGACCCCAGGGTGTCTTTTTCTGAAAATGACCACAGTGCCTGATGAGGAGAGTCTAATTCATCATCAGATGTTTGCTGTTAAACTCTCTAACGTGCTCACGTCCCACAGGGCGAACAGTCGATATTAAAACATTAACTTTTCATTTGAATTCATCTCCTGTGTGTGTGTGTGTGTGTGTGTGTGTGTGCGCAGTTGGTTACCTCATTGGACACGAGCCCCACTAGTCTGTGGTATTTGCCCGTGGACATCATGTTGGAGACCTGGACCAAAGCCTGCGAGGGACAACAAGGTGATTTACTTGACGATGTGTTTGCTATTTCTTTCTGACAGACAGTCGGTTTCATCTGCAGCTGCTGCTGACATGCAGCGTGTTGAGTTTCTGTGTGCAGAGTTTTCATCCTTCCTGAGGATCCACACTCGTCCATCCTTCCCTCTATCTGATGTAATGTTTGACCTCTGTGGAGGCCCTGATGACCGTGTTTCATGTGCATTAAAGACTCACAGCAGACACAGCATGGACACAGCAGCAGTGTTGTCAGGAGTTACCTGCTTTACCCCTCTGTCAAACTCCTCGGAGCTGATGTCTAACTGGAAGTACAGGTCGATCAGATAAATGATGACTTTGCAGCGGATCCAGGTGATCGGGTCCGGGATGCCCACCACAGAGATGGCGGGCTGAGCTCCGGGGCCCGGCGGCTCGTCCCCTGCGGGCTGCGAGCTGAGCAGCCTGTGTGTCTGACCGGCGAGCAGCAGCCTGCGCCCTCCCGGCCTCCGCGCCTGCTCCCCGGGCTTCCCGGAGAGAGGACGCGCCCCCGCCCACCGCCGGGGCCCGGCCGGCCGCCCGCTGCAGGTCGGGCCCCTCTTCCAGGCGCACGGACCGGCCGCGCCGGTCAGCAGGCCGCCGAGCTGCCGGCGCGCTGCGAGGCCGCCGATCCGCTGCATCAGGGCGGGACAGCGGCGGATCTACGGAGCGGCGCGCAGAGAGCCACCACGCTCACAGGAGCCTTTGGTAACCTTACGCAACTCACCCCATGCTGTACCCATAATGCTTATCGTGTGCGCGACGTACACGCACGCACCGCTGCTGCCTTCAGGTGCAGCTGGAAATGCAGGAACAATCAGCGACGGTGAACTAAATCAAAATGAACGGTGTAAAAGGCCTTTTGCTCTCAGGACGGTGGTTCGTGACCTTTTCTGTGTCTATTTTATTGTGAATCAGCATATTTATTTTGTTATATGAATGTTTCTGAGTACCCTGTAGACTGCTTTGACTGGATCAAATATTAAATTAACATTCAGTACAAACATGATGGACAGTCTGTCCGCATTGACGTGTGATTTCCTAACAACACCCAAACTAGAAACATTTAATAAACACACTCATTCCTGGTTTTGTGTTCACTCTTTCGTTCATGCTCTCATTTAAATTCACGCTTCGTGTGTTGTCTCCCAGTAAACAGTGAAAATAAACAAAAAGCTCTCTAAGAACAGCACTGGTACTAAATGAGTGTTTTATTATCTGTGCGACCGAGCAGATGCAAAACTACGAGGAGCACTTAAAGGCAGCACGGCGGCCTTACTGAGAGACTCCGGCAGAGGGAGGTAAACACCCATTTATCGTGCTGAGTGTGTGTGTGTGCGTGTGTTTCAAAGTGCGAGAGAACTAGAAAACTTTAAGTGTGTCTGCGCATACATCTGTTAACACAATAAAAGAGAGCAACTACAAAGAAAGTCTCTGCACGCACACACGCCCTCTTTCTCACACACACACACGATATACTCTCTCTCTCACACACACACACAGGACCAGTTGTTCCTACGGGCCAGCAGTTCCCGCCCAGGCTTTGTTTTCTGCGCAGGTGCCCAAAATGATTGTGCGAAAATGTGAAATTTGATCAGCGGACCAAAACATCATTAAGTCCCCGCTGTTCTCGGTGATTACAGGTCAGCGCTCGTCTCCACTTCCTGCAAGCGCGCGCCTCGCACGCACGCACGCGGCAGACACCTGCGCGCGGCCCCGCCCACCTGAAGTTCTCCCAACTAATTTTATTGATCAATAATTAGCAGCGCCGCAGTCGGTTATTTGAAATTGCGCTCAGACACGGAAACCTTTCCGGGATGTATCATAGTAATTATGTGTGTCAGCTGAGGATGCTTTTTACATCTGCGAGTCGGATGGAGCTGAATATTAACGAGAGCGCGCTGGATGGGATTAATTGTTGGAGAGTCTGCAGATAAACACACACACACACACACACACAGAGGAAGAGCTGGAGTCCAGGCCGCTGCTCATCACACCACCATCAAGACATTTAGAGTGAGGAGGAGACAAAGACAGGGAGAAGCGAAAGAAGGAAAATGCAGTTTAGTCTCTCTCACATGTGAAAACTTACAGATGTAGAGAGCAGGTGATGCGTTTGGTTTCATGTGTGAAAGACTAAGGTGTGATCTGCATCATGAAATTGTCACTTATGCCCGCAAAACCTCACACACACTTTACTTGATTTTTGGATTAACAAAAAGGAGGCCTGAGAGAAACTTAGTCCTTTTTTTTAATTAATGAGGCAAGTTTGAATCTGGAAGCATGATTAAATACACAACACAAACAGTGGATAAAGTATATTTTAGTAAGAGTTAAGAAAAATGTTTAAAAAAAAAGGTTGGGGTTAGTTGACCTCAGTGTGTCTGCAGAGGTCAACCTGCTGCTCTCCTGCCGGGAGCCTGACTGTGATTCAGCTTGATTCAAAGAGTGTGTGTGTGTGTGAGAGAGAGAGAGAGATAGACAGAGAGAGAGAGAGAGCTGCAGCGTCTTTATCAGGCTCTTTCCTCTGCTGGGCCACTGAAAGGCAGTGTTGTCCACGGCTGAGCTCCGGGGTAAGGTCCGCTGACGGGTGATGAAGATGTCGCGTTGAACAACACCCCCCCGCTGTGTGTGAGGCAGGTCGCTGGGTTAAATACAGAGCCTGGTTTATCAATAATGATGAGAGAGTGTCATCAATAAGATATGATGCCCTTATGTTTTATTTTATGTATATACATACATATATACATATATGTATGTATGTATACATATATGTACACATGTACACACATGTACATATACACAGACATATAGACATGTGTATGTGTGTTTACAAATATGTGTGTATATATGCACATATATACATACACATATATGGATATATGTGTATGTATATATGTGTGTGTATATATACACGTGTGTATATATAGATGTGTATATATACACACACACAGTCTCAGGACATAATACTGCAGGCTTTCATCAGTGAGCTGTTGGCTCAATCACCATTGTGCTGCATCTTTGGGCTTTAGTACGGAGCCCCAGAAGGTACATGAAAAAAAAATGTGAAACGTTGTT
Source organism: Leiopotherapon unicolor (assembly GCA_036025355.1). Taxonomy (NCBI): domain Eukaryota; kingdom Metazoa; phylum Chordata; class Actinopteri; order Centrarchiformes; family Terapontidae; genus Leiopotherapon; species Leiopotherapon unicolor. The sequence continues at coordinate 6,059 of JAVQJZ010189995.1, read as the reverse complement.
TGCGTTTGCTATGGAGCCCAAAAAATGCATTTATGACTGCGGTCAAGCCTCCACTACGAAACACAGTCAAGCAAGCCCATGTGAAATTTTGCAGTGCCTGCTTATACTAGACAGGTGAAAGAACTGACTTCAAAATAAAAGCATCATAATATACGTACACACACGCAAAATATGTTTGTGTGTGTATATGAATATGGAATTTTCCTTGACATTATGTATGTGGTGTGGGTGTGTGTGTACATATATTATGATGCTTTTATTTTTAAGTCAGTTCTTTCGGCTGTCTAGTATAAGCAGGCACCGCAAAATTTCTCGAGGGCTGGCTTGACTGTTTTTCGTAGTGGAGGCTTGACTGCAGTCATAAAAGTATTTTTTTGGGCTGCGTAGCAAACGCAAACGTTTTCAAGGTCTCACAAACATCTGCAAGAACTTGCAAAAAGTATCTCAGGATCCAACCCCCCATCTCTTCATGTCTCCTCCGGGGCTCTGTACTAAAGCCCAAAGAAGCAGCACAATAGTGATTGAGCCGACGGCCCACTGATGAAAGCCTGCAGTATTTGCAGTGTTACAATCTGGGACTCTACGGCAAGTTTTCTGGAAAAATGACAAGTGATGCACACTCATCTATGTGAGAAGACGCATACATGTTTTTTCTAGTCTTTGCTAGCACTGCAATAAAATTAAAACTGAAGTAAGGTCTAAAAACACATTTGCAACCACAAATTACGCCAAAGGTACTGCAAGAGACAACTAAATGAAAATCTTTGAGATTGTAACTAACATTTTGAATACAGGACTTTTGGTTAAAATACAGTTTTATCTGTACTATATATTATCTTGAGTTATATATTTTTTCTTAGTTGTAAAATGTATACTTTTATTTTTATTATTTTAGTTAAATTTGAGTGATATTTATTTTAAATTTTAGTTATATTTATTTCTGAAAGTGCAGAGTTTTTTCTCTTAATGTTTTCTAGCCTTGTTTCAGGGAGGCTCAAGAATTTCATGACAATAATCTTGCATCAATGGAGTACTTTTAAGACCAGTGAAGTTTCTGAAAACTTCCACCACTGCATGCACAGAACACAGAAGTAGGAAAAAAAACCCCTTTTTTTTTAAGTTAGATGTTACTCACTGGTGATTCTTGTCGTTTCCTCTGTGGCAGAATGACGACGAGGACGCTGCGCCGGGCGGCAGGACGAAGCCCACGCTGGTCTCCATCCCCAACCCTCTGTACAGCGGCTCCAGAGCCTTCAGCGAGCCATTCGGGGTGAGTCTGTCTGAACAGTTCATCTACATCAGCGGGAAAGTCTGAACTGCTCACTGTTTCTAAAACCAGCCAGCCGTTCACAACAAACCGCGTTAAAACACAAGGGGCTGCTGGTGAGGAATCAGGTACCAGCGAGTAATGAAATGTGTTTCTGGAGGTCCAGTTTGAATTACAAAACACTGCACAACCTTTTAAAAACATTGAGGCAGGATGTTACAACTTTATGTACCACAACTACAACAAACATTTTGTCAGCAGTAGAAATATGAAGCAGAACTTCCTGTTTATATTTCTCCGGATGGTCCTTCAGAGAGACGTAAATATAATCTCACACAAATTTATGTAGATGGTGGTAAATTTTGTAAAGTCAGACAGCAACTTGAAATGAAAAATGAAAAAATGAACTGATTTTACCAACAACTGAAGCCAGATGTGATTTCAGATAAACCGTAACCCTTATTAATAAATTATTACAGCAAGCAAAACCTGTCTCTGTGTTACTACGGACATCTGACTGTTGTTTGAAGACAGCCTTGATAAACTGTGAGCCTGGTGTTTAAGGACACTTTGACCTGATGATTTCACCAAACAAGAAAATCCACAACACACTTTCAAACAATCCCAGCTTGGATTCTTGTTTCTCAGCACCAGTTTTTAATCTTCTCTGAACTGAACACTGCCCATCACAGACTCGTATGAAACTACAAAGGTTAAAAGTGAAAACAGTCTCAAACTCCAGACCTGTTTCACTCTGAAGTTTGTGCATGACGCCACCTTCGCTCTCTCCTCCCCTTTATAAACACGCTTGGCCGTAAATATTCACTATATACCCCCCCACATATTTGAGTGTAGTTTTGATGTGGGCTTCCTGGTTTGATCTTTTCTCTCCTTCCTGCAGGACGCTGGTCAGGGGACGGAGCCAGCCGAGCCTGAAGAGCCTCCAAACATTCTGGACCTGGACTCGGAGACCCAGAACTAAAGTCTGTTTACATACCACAGTAATGTGTTGGCTTTACGATGGTTCATCTTTTACTACATCTGTATCCAAATAAGAAATAAAAGTTGTCTGTTTACTTAACTATTGTTTCACTTTGTTTCCACCAGAAATCAAACACACAATTTCTCATTTTTATCTGTACAGCTCACGGTCACAAATCAGTTTTATTTCTCGCTCCCTACAAACAATGCTCAAGAATATTCGCACAAATAGAAACCCTCAAAGATTTCTATTTGTGCGAATATTTTCTTTAATCAAAGAAAATAGATTAAAGAATAAATAAACAGTATAAGACCACTAATAGATGAATAAATACAGACCTAAATTTAAATTAAACAAATTAAAATTTTACAACTAAGAAAATATACAACTTGAAGAGATACTATGATATGTGACTATGGCTGTTCCACTTTCTTTACCAACAAATCACCAACTTTGTCCGTCTGATTCTGTAGTTTGCTCATGTCAATGTCCATGAAGCCAAACAAGCGAAGAGGCGCAGTGTTCATTCAACACCACAGCCTGATATGTCCATTTTCTCTGTGCCGTAGAGCTCCATTTTTGTCTAAAAACTATTAAAAACTCATTATTGAGCCACAGTGTTGCCCTGGTTGAAGCGTTCCTTTATCACCATTAACACACATTAGTTTATTTTAACTAAACCTCACACACACAAACACACCATCCTGCTGCTGAAAATAGTCCCAAACAAATGCATTTCCTTCCTTTTCAGTAAAACAAGTTAAAAACTACAGTAACAAGCTGTTTTAGGAAATAAACTATGTATTTTAAAGATTCACATCATCAGTGGGAACAATTAGGACAGGAAGAACAGCAGTCTTATCTTTTCCATCGCACATACAGATCTGCACATTAACAACACAGGTCCAGCTGCACCTCCTCAAACAACCTAAACGTCCACCATCATTTCAAATCGTGACCTCAGAGAAGAAACTCCATCCTTCTGCCTGCTCGCTGCCGCTTTTCCATTAATCACTGATGCTGTTGTACGTCAGCAGAGAGTTTGTTAGAAAACAGCTGAATGACAGCAGAGACGGTGTGGAGGAAATCACTGTGACTCCTCCGGCCTCCACAAACCACAAACACAGATGGCGATCTGACGTCATCTCAGCGAGGTCGCTGTGTTTTGGCTGCACTGACATCATGCGACCACAAAGGATCCACGATGAAACGTCATCTTGTAATGACAGGCCCTGCTCACCTCGACTTGCACAATTATGCAAATAAATGTACGCGTGCATCTGTCTGAGGTAGGTTTTTCTAAACTGGGTGGAATTAATGAGTCAGGTCTCACAAAACAAACACTCAGCTCCACAAAACAGAAAGTTTCATTCTGGTGCTTAAAAATAAAAGAGCGTGAAATAAAATACACAAAATCTTGTGTCTCGGTGTCTGAAATATTCATTTCCTTTGTGCTGGAGATTCCATTAAATACAGCCATTATTGTAGTTTAGCACAGACCGGAAACCAAGAAACCATCTATTCAACATTTACACGATCCATCTACCAACACCTCTATAACTCACCAATTAACATATTATGTCCTGTTAGTTTCATCCACACAATAAACCAGGTGTAAAAAGTGTATTTAATACTGATAATCTACTGATACTAAATCCGGATGTGGTATTTGGATTTTCTTAGATAACAGCTGCAGAGTTCACACTTCAAGTTTATTTAAGTTAAAATTAAAATGAATCCAAAATATCGATGTTGGCAAGTGGACGGTCCTGCAATGCATTAAAGCTAAAATTATTTTAAGGACCTATATAGAGACAAAAACTATCACCTGATAATCTGATAATCCACCTGCTGCTCTCAGGTAATCCACAATGCTCGAATCCAAACAGCAGATAAGAAACAGCTGACAAGATGAAAAGCTGACAATTAGGCCGTAGCTCGTTATCTACACTTGAGACTGTTGTGTTTGTACAACCGTTTCTATCTTAACGGACAAAGCTTCCATCCATTCACACACACACACACACACACACACACACACACACACACACTAAGAGTAACACAGCTGCCATTCAAGGAGCGAACGGCGTGACTGGACTTGAATTTGCTGCAGGCGACTTCAAAATGTTTCAACTTGATCTAAAACATTTGTGGAGCTTTATAAATCTGTTTCATAAAAAAGGCACAGAAATGAGAGGAAAAGGGAGAGAGACTGGAGGGAAATTAAAAAAAAAGAAAAAAAAAGACTTTTGATGAGTCCTAAGTTCAATCAGAGGCCAAGCTCAACACAAAAACTCACTCCCACAGACGTGGCTGCTGTGCCCATTGCTTGCTTAGGAGTCTGAGACAGGTAATCGGCTAAGTGCAATTAACTTGAGTAAAAAAGAAATGAGAAAACTTAAAGTAGAAATACAAAGTAAAATTACAGAGCTTTGTGCATGTTTTTGATTATCCATGTTTTAGTAACATGAATTTGTTTAAATCTCTGAAGGAGGGGGAAGCTGTGAGGCGACGGGCGGTAAGTCATCCATCACTGCACTCGTCCTTATCTCTCTGTAAAGTCAGGACTCCGAAAACTGGTCTCAACTCTCACTGCTGATCCAGTAATTGGACGACTGGACACCATTAAGGAGGAGGGCGAGCGGGTAAACTATCTAAAACAGATGGGGAGGACAAAGGAGAGGAGAGGGAGGAAAGGAAAGGAGGGAGGCTGAACAGCAGGCAAAGACAGAGCAGAGATTAAGAGGCGGCCAAGAAAAGAGACGAGGAACTTTGGACAAACAAAGGAGACGCAAATGAAAGACTGGGATGGATGGAAGTTGTTGTCCACATGCTTTTTCCTCATGACCCAAAACTACTTTTAACACAGTTCATAGTTAACGCTATGAAAATATAGCTTTACACTACTTTAAAGTTTTGTTCTTGGTGTTTTATTTGATGGTTGATATAAAATAAATCTTTTCTAATCAACTGACCTATTGATTCTTGACAACACAATACAAAATAAATGACATCAGACTGGCATCAACTCTTTCTGTCCCATAGTAACCATCATCCACTGCTTCAACCTCTTCTACCTTAGACTAATAAACATCTGGTTGTAAAGGATGTTGCAGCACAAGACAGCAACAGGTGTGAATCTGTAGCTTACTGCTGCGGACTTGAAGAAGGGTCTTCATCATCCCAAAAAAGCACTGCACATTGACAAAAGGCACGTGATGGGGAATGATCAGACAGATGGAGCAACCACCATCACCAAGAATACATCTTCCCTCTGTGGTGAGGACTGATTTTCTTCAGCACGTACCTCATGGACAAAGTCAGGGAAACCACTGCACTTGTCTATGAAGATGCTGGTCTCAGACAATATAGTACACAATATCTTGTGTGACTTTGGGATGTCAGAAGCCCCTGAGATTATTCTAAGAAGCCAGGATGGTATTACAAGAATCTGAAGCTCTTTTTTGCCCCACTCATGACCAGATTGATGTGTAAGAGCATCTCTACCAGCTGACTCTTTTGACAGGTGAAGGTCAAAAGGTTGGACACAACATCAAATCAGAGCTGCGGGGTGGGGACATTCAGGTGTGAGAAATAAAGGGGTCCAACATCATGCAAAAGCCTCGTTTGAATCCCTGTAAAATACTGTTCTGTCTGTTACACAGATTATTTAATCCGAGGTCGTCTTTGCTGAATGGCCTGAATATCTTTAAGGTAACATAAAGTAATGTTCACCACTTCACCATGTAGGTAAATACTGTCTCTTCTTATTACTACTAGTACCGTTTTCTATTCATTGTACATATTGTT
>JAVQJZ010189877.1:0-11086 GCA_036025355.1 Leiopotherapon unicolor | reverse complement strand
AGACTTTTTGAAAGAATAATTACAGATATTTTAAGATTTTGTTTCTAAACCCAAATTTGAAAAATCGTATTTGCTCATTTCAATCTGACAAAAAAAATTCATAACTTTAATTGCTAATGTTTTTGCTGTCATTGTATTTAATTTGAAAATCAAGCGTTCATTTATCTGTTAGATTATATGTGAATATCTTTTATTTAAGACAAAAACCTAACCCTAAATTTTGAACCTACACATATTTTCTTAACCAAAATGAGCTAATGCTTTTGCCTTTCTCTGTGTTTTTATTGTTTAGGACCACTCCTTCATCATCCAGTATAATGACGGTAATGCAGAGGTGGTGTCCATGTGGGTTTGTCGCTGTCTGGAGGAGAGACGAGCTCAGCAACACGTCTGACGCATCCTCCCCCCCCACCCACCCTCTCGCTGTGGGCCCCTGATGGACCAGGACGTTTGATCCCAAACACTTATCAAAGGCGTCAGGGTCAAGTACGTCCATGCACACCGTACAAGTGACTTAACGTTCATGGACAAAAATCACTAGACGTTAGAGCCTTTATGTGAGCGATTCCCCACATGAAGTATTTATGCGTCACGCGGCGTGACATTAAGGAGCTCGCATCATTTGAATTCTGCGCCTGAATCGCTCTGCATCCAAAAAGTGCAGAGATCTGCCCGTCTTTCTAGCGTGTTGTCTCAATCAGCAGCTTCGTCTCCATGTTATGTCTTTTTTTTTATTTTGGGAGTGTACAGAAATGCGTTGAGTTTCACTGAACTGAGATAAACCGTCCTCACTTCAAAGGATTGGTGACGTTAAACACCCTCAAAGCAGAAGACTGCAGTACGCTGGCAGTAATGTGCTCTGTTTTTCCAGGATGGTATCTCAAATAACCATCTTGTGCTTTACTGTTGACAGCCCTCTAGTGAATGTTAAGGTTTTTGCCTGTGAGTAACTGCCCATGTGTGTGCCTGTTTTAATAGTGGTGTAATTTATTACCTCAGCAAACTTAGGTTGTCACTGTAAAAGGAAACGTCCCCCGAAATAACCTGTTTTTTAACACCTGGACTTGAAGATTAGTATCCAGTTAATCCCTTATATTGCAAGTATGAAGTTTTCACTGGATACAGATCTGTGTCTCTTAGAGGCTTAAAATGAACAAAAATTCTGCTGTTTCAGTGAAGCAGCTCTGCAATGTTACAGAGTGGAATGAAATATTGACATGCATCCTTTTTTTTGCCTCTCAAGCTTACTGACCAAACAATTTATCGTTCACAGAGAGGAACCCGAGTTTCTTTCCGTTTAAAGCTGTTTTTACCTCGGTCGCACATCTTTTATTTCCGTTCGCACTGGCCTGCCGGATGTCGAATGCCACTGAATGTGAACTATCGGAGGGGAAACTGAAATCCACTTTCTCTCAACAGCTGCTTGTTTCTCTTAGAAAACAAAGCTGAGCAGAAATCACGACTCTTCCTCCTCCTATAAACCAACAATTTATGCCTTTAAAGATAATGTTTTATCCACTTTATAACCTTTCAATTATTACTTTAGCAAGAAATGTCATGTACTAAACATAAATTGTTATTTTGTTGCGTGGCCGGATAAAATCAGATATAATTTACTGTAGAAGGGAAGCATTAATTCAGTGCACTTGACACCAAAGACAACCCAAATGGTGAATTATGTAGATTTCGCGTGACTTAACGTCATGGGTTAAGTGAATAAAATGAATTGCATCTACAAGGCATCTACAAGGCCTTTTTGTTCAGCTGTTGAAATGTGTTCAAGTGCAATTAAAGGCCACTACTTCCATACACACACAATTAAACGCTGCCTACAGTGACGTGATGTGTGCAGCGCGAGTGTCGCTGCAAACGAATGTAACAGTATGTCAGCGCAACAGGAAAGACTTAATGCATCACTTTGTTATATGTGGTATGGAGAGTTTCTTCAATACACTTTTTTTGAGGGGCGTAGATTTTAATCACTTGTCTTTAACTGTAAATCATCCAAAACTCAGAAGACACTTGTTGTTAAAGCCCACATCATGTCATTTATAATTTGGGAACTCTTCATGATTTCAAATTTTTCATCATCAAGCATCTTCTGTTGATTATTTTCTTTTCATTTAGCATTTTACCTTCATTTTCCTTTAAAACGTGACGTAACACTGGGCAAGAAATAAAAGAAATACTTTATTTGAGGGGAAATCTCAAGCTGTGTCCCAGCTCCAAACTACATACTGATTCTAAGAGGGGTTTGAGTAAGTGGTGCATTAACATATATCTGCACAAATCTTAGTATGTCAAAAGTTGTAAATGCGCTTATTAAATTTGCCAAAACATTATAACTTAACTCAATTTGTAAAACTTTTCCAGAATGAGGAAGACCACAAGATGCAATTGAAGGTTTTGGTGAGAAGCTTAAAGTGGAGAATTTTTGTTCGACTATACAAAGTTAATAATGAATATTTATTCTATAGATTAACATCTTGCTTTCTGTTGGAGACACAATAAATCACGTTGGCAGGAACGTTGAAATCGCAATTTCATCAACATCCACTGAGGCAGATTTTGAATCGTTAACAAACGAACAAACATATTGTGGATACTAACTTCAAAGCGGTTTGAGTGAAAGTTACTTGCTGCCTGGTTTCAGCGCAGTCTGTACGATGGACTTTGGACACAGCACCCCAGTCAGGTTGTACCTGCTCCGTATCGCTTTTAAGTTATACGTAAGTTTTAACGGGTTACGATGTGGGAGGGAAACTTACCCTCTACTGGTCGGGCTCAGATTTAATTGAGTCTACTCAGTGAGGTTAATATGTGATCCCAGACTGGATTAAATTTCTTTTTTATGGAATCCTTTTCCATATCCAGCTATTTACTATTGCTGTTAAACTTTGCTTATTACAGTGCACTCTTTTTTTCTTTTCTCATTCCTTATATTCACTCATGACAAATTGTTTACTGACCAGTAGAGGCGCGATGTTCTGTGACCCTTCCCATATATATTTCATTAGTGCCATTATTTGCCTCAGAAACCTGAAGATGAGGCACAACCTTTTTTTTTTATGTACCGGTACATAAATATACCTTTACCTAACGTTTGGGAGGGATGTTTGTGCAAGATGCCATTCATTTGCATTAGAAAATTAAAATCACTCTTGAAAAGTAATGAAACTCGAAATTTGAAGACGTTCCAGTAACTCAAATACATCAACATGGACTCTCCAGCAGTTACACAAGACTAGATAGAATATGTACTCTGCATTATACCACATATATTGTCAAATATATTCATCTATCTGTCACTTTGCGTGAGTCAAGCTCTCCCAAACTGTCTGTGAGACATCCACCTTACATTAAGTTGGCCTTAAATATAACTGAAGCTATAAATATTTAGGAAACTAGTAAACAAGTGTGAAATAAAAAGAGTGTGTCGTGACTTTTGGTTACTGATGAGCACTCTGCAAATTCTTGAAGTTCAAATGAGACCAAAAAGAAACGTTTCACTTCTCTGAACAGATGTGCTATTGTTTAATGTTTTGGCGATGTACTCATTGACTGTGAGTTTTAAATATGAATCTGCAGTATCCGTGGATATATTTATTATTTTTTTTACTTTCCAGCCTGCTTACAGCAGAGGGTCTGTTTTTTTTCCTGTTTTTGCCTAAACCACGAAACATTAAGTCAGTGATGGGACTCAGCAGAAATATTAGTGCTGTGATGTTGCTGGCTGATTATGGCCTTTCTGTAATTATCTGTGTTGGCACATATTACCAACCATAATGCACAAATAATAAAAAAGTATTCAAACGATATTCATCTGGGTAAGTTTGAGATTTTGTTGTCATGTTTGTCAGAAACATTATTGTGTGCACGTGTCTTTTTCTGTCCACATGTTGGTGATTTGATTTTGAAGGGAGTTTTCTGCACTGTGTATTTTTTGCAATTCTTGTACTCACACTTTTGCACATCTAGTTATATGATGTCACTGCATGTTGGGCCGACTTTTGGGAATTTGTTTCATTTCCAACTTGATGTTTTGTGTGCAGCCCCTCTAAGATCTTTTGAAGTCTGACTACAGATGACAAATTATAAACCAATCATAAATTACACACATTTACTAGTTTATTTAGTGAATCGAACTAAAACGAATGCAGTCACAATACAACAGCAGGCTAATTAAACTCTGTGTGTTAGAAGCTGTGTTGTTATATTTCATCACACAGGCTCCATGCTTCATACAAAATACTGGCAGGTTTTTATTTTAAATTATCATCTTTGGTTATAATTTAATTCAATATACTTAAAGTCTGCATAACACATTTCTTAGATTTTTTTTTTTTTTTAGTTTGGTACATGGAAACATCACAAACAATTGAAGATGGACGCATGACATCTCCAGAAAAAGAAATATCCAAATTAAAACAAATGAATAATCTATTTCTAACATTTAGTTCTACCCTCACTGATATACTTGTGGTAGACTGGAAGTTTAATGCAACATGGTTCAACAGCATCGCAAGCTTCATCCTCTAAATGCCCATAAAGGTGAATCAAACCTCTCTGAAGCAGTTTCAGCTAAAACTAAACGTTATAACCTTCTTGGATGTCAGATTTATTTTTTATTAATGTATTAGACCACCTCAGCTTGGTAATAAGCTGGAAACTGAGTGTAAAGTACATGCAGGCAGCTTTGAAGGTGTTTTCATTAAAATTACAATAACAAGACCTGAGACTTCTTTAAGACATGGCCCTGACATGGCTTTAAGTGTGCAGGAAAATGATGGTCACTTCATTAATAGTTTGACATTTGCAAGTCTTGGCGCCGAATGACCCACACCTGTAAGCACCTCGCCATCCAAAGTTCACTCACAATTTGCATCTCATAATTAATCTTAGTCAACCTTTAATTAACGTCGGCCTTATTCTTGGTTATTAATTTGTGCATTAACCTGTGAAAAGTAGTCCAGAGTACACAGATACAGTCCAATGAGAAGATTTTGGTTAAATTAATGCTTTATGGATGTTTTCTTATAATATATATTATAACTCATTTAACTCCACACATTAACCAGTCAATTAGTATTGGAGCAGCTACATGGGACAAATTAAGGGTGTTATTAATGCAAAATTAAAAATGTTTTCATAAATTGTACAGCCACAAAAATGAGCCAAGCTGTAATTTTTTAAGGTTTTTTAAGGTCTCAATATAAATACTGATGATGAATGAATCTTAATTTGTCCAAACGTATGATTTGAAATGGAAGACAAGCTACAAAAACACGAAATACTATAATTAACAATTCCAGTAATTAATATTTAATAGACGACTGGCACTATATATTCCTGCAAAAATGTATTTGTCATGTAAAAATGTGTATCCATACTGACGTTTTCCAGACCATCGTTTTCAGAGAGAAGCTGCAGCTCAGAAATCAACAAATGGCAGCAGCGTCATGAATTCTTGACGTTTAAGCCACAGTCAGCGCAGCCCAAAACTTCGATCCAGACTGAAATATCTCAACAATTATTAAATGGATTGCCATGAAGTTGTGGGGAGACATTCACGCTTCACAGACGATGAAACTTTGGTGACGCTCCAGTTTTTCCTCTAGCGCCACCAGCAGGTCAGAATTTTAATTTGTCGATGATCCTCACATCTCACTGTTGGATAGAAAATTCTGTATGTACATTCAGCCTAGTTTGCAATATCTCCACAACTGAGCAGAAGTTTCTTGAAGGACATTTGATGAAGTTTCTTTGGCAAATTGAAGCTTAAAGACGGTGAAATAATACCACAAAACACTATCTGAATACATTTTCCTGGTTTGATTTCTTCACCTTTCATCAGCTCATCTCTTCAGTATGAAACTCAGGATTAATTTACAGAAGATTTATGGTGCTTTTCTCAAATAATCTCTCAAACCGTCCAGGTGCGATTTCAAGTGAACAAACTGATGTCAAGTTCACGAAGTAATTTTCTGGCTGTCACCATAAAATGAAACAAACAAATCTCATATGTACCCATTTTATCTGCAGGCTTTGAGACAGGCTTGTGGCCTTCACAGCTTTATTGTGTTACTTACTGTTCACTATACTTTGCTCTCCAGACAGAGACCTTGTACGGTGGTATTTATGCAGGTTCCTGTCTGAATACAGCTACACATGTATTGACAGGCTGACTGAATTGATAATTATGCAGCTGTATGTAACATGAAGGCACTTCAGGACCCTGACACACAGGTAAGCATCGCTGTAGTGAGGCAGCGCTTTGTCGCATTATATGTATTGACGTGTTAAAAGGAGCGTCAGAAAGCAGAAGGACAAACGGTGCAATTGCAAAGCTCGTCTCTACTTATATATGGTCATTAAATTCATTCCTCGCTTTATATGATCTTATGATCTTTTTATGATCTTTACATGAAAGCCGGGTCAGGCAAAATGATTTTGTGATTGAGGTTACTTTCACTAATCCTCGTGCTGTGACAGATACTTTACCTGCTGTTTGACCCCGTTTTACACCACACTGTGAGCACCAATTCTCCTACCGAGGGAGAGCAAAGACAGTAATACAACAAATATCCACAATTAGCCCCAATTCTGCTCGTCCTTGTATTTCTTTCCTTGTGCCACCGACGTCCCAGAAAAGTGTTTCATGTTTGACAAAGTTTGATTAGAGGTTTAGAAGTGCAGGGTCGACTCTCTTGCATGATACAGCGTCTGTTCAAACCTTTGACTGAGACTCCAGCCGGGCAGGAAATCATTTTGCTTTTGTCGCCTTTTTGCTGAAGGATCTTTTACAAAAACAATGTTGGACTCCTGCCACCAGATCAATGGCAGAGTCGTCCTATAAAGGATCAACCTAAAGGCTGCAGCACGCCACCAATGAAAGTTATATGCAAGACGTCTTTGCTGTATTTGTCTGCAAACAAGTGACATGAGGGACAAGATGGATAGTTCATTACCAGCAAAAACCCTTTTAAACTGCTTTATTAGTTTCCATAGAAATGAATCATTTTGATCTAAATGTGAAGAAAATACCTCTAGCAGTAATGATGTTTGCCATTTAACTTTAGCATATTAGCATGGTACAAAAGCTAAATATCATTTAACACCGCCATGGTTGATGGGGATGCTGCAGGTTTTGATGGCTTTTGGTCAGAAACATAGGCACTGGACAGACTCAAATTTTGACCAGATTGATGAATGTTTACAGTTCATCTTGAGCATCTTTGTACCAAATGTTAGAACAGCCTATCCAAAGATCGTTGAGACGTTTCACTCAAAGTCTCCAATGTGAAACTCGTGATGTTGCTTCAGGAAAAGTCACCAAAGTCATCGTTATTCATCTTCTGGAGACCATCAACATCACAACAAAGCCCAGTATTGACCTGACCAACAGGCAGGAGTCCTTCGATCCACACAGTTGATGAGGCTGATGAGTAAATCATGGATGGATCAACTCCGACGATGCAAAGCAATGTAGAGACAATTATGTGAATATCTCACCTGTTAGAAGAACTTTAAGAGCTGTTTAAATCGTGTTTTTAGCCATGTTAAAGACTCTATAGACTCCTATATCAGTCTTTTAGTTGGTCCACCAGTGAAGTCTTACATTCTCTGTGACATTTTGTCGCCCTCAGGATGAATCTGAATGACTCATGTGATCCTCTTACATTTCCCTCAGCGTCGTCAACAAGTTTTTTATTTGAGGCTCAAATATCTGGACAACTTTTGGTTGGCTTGCTGCATTCACGTTCTTCGTAAACTGCAGTGACGGAGCTCCTGACTACAGTCCTCCACCTCAGCTCAGCACGGAAACGCCATCTGGAGCAAAGAGGTCAATTTATACTGAACAGAACTTTTTGGAAACTTTTTGAATTTGACTTTTGAATTACATTTTTATATACAGAACAAGGAGTATTTTGCCCCCCATCTCTCACAGTGGATTCCCATCAGGAGGAGTATTATGAAGAAGAGGAGCAGAGACAACAGCTGATAACCCTCCACACACTGTGGGTAACTTAAGACTTTAAAAAATGTGAATCCAGCTCTTAATAGTGGCCCCGCTTTAGGTCCTGGCTGCTGTTTACAGCTGGTTTGAGGCTGATCACCAGCATTTATTTCTACTGTATGATCTTTTTTTTCAAAGCCATAAAAAATTAATTAGATTTAGTTTGTTTTTATTAATCTCTTTGTGCTGCCAAACTCTTTGGATCAAAAAGTTGAAGGATTCACAAGACATGAAAGGGCTACTTGACAGTGCTCAGTTAAGGCACAATTCAGAGAAAATAATTGAGCATTGAAATTAATAAAACATTGAAGTTTGCATTTAATTTATTTTTTCCTGCAGGTGGAAGTTTGGAAATAGTTTGTATTTTAAAAAGTTTAAAATCCTCTGGTAAAATCTTGATTGTGCTAATATTGATAAGTAAGCATGCACATGATGTTATTTAGGCCTATTTATTTATTTAACTGTCACCTGCCGATCAGATGGTGTTTGATTGGTCCAAACTGCAGCTCTGCGCGTAAATTGTGCCACAGGATGATGTATGGCTGCGCTCCCGGTGACCTTTAGTGATAATATGTCTCCAATGAAAATCCGGAGTCTCCATGATCTCATCTGGCGTGGTGGCGTGTGTGTGTGTGTGTGTGTGTGTGTGTGTGTGTGTTGGGAGGGGGAGGGGGGGTCCTCTCTTCGGGATATTGACCTGCGCTTTGTTTGGAGATGCGTCTTCATTTCTTCATCATATTCCCAAATTCCCACCGAGCCCGCGTCTGCTTTGTGTCGACCTCTCTCTCTCTCTCTCTCTCTCTTCCCTCTTCCTCTCCTCCTCCATGAGCAGTCCGGCTTGATTAGCACATCAGGGCTGGGACAATGAGTGGCCGCCCTGTACACAGACATTACCCACATCCCTTTATCAATGTCCTGTAATTAAAATGTCACCGTTTAATTTTCGAGCCATCGCTTTTCCTCTCGGCGGAATCTTTCCTCCAATAATAAAAAAAAGTGCAATCGAAATGCTCTTTTCACTGGAAACACACACACAAAAAGGAGAGGGAGAAAGCGTTTAGGTGAGCGGTGAGGGATCAATAGGCCCTTTAGTCCGAGAGGAGGATTGATTGGGCTCTAAAATGGGATTTATAGGGGTCATGCTTTTATGGGGTGCTGATACAACTGTTAATTATAAAACATTTGGCCTCAATTGCCCGCCGTTATTAAAGCTGTCCTGATTGAGAAGCACTTGATTTATCTTTTTTTCTTTGCATCATATGACTAAGTGCAAAAATAAATAGCCTAAATAAATAAATAAAAAAGGGGGAATAAACAAACCAGATGAAACACATCCTGTAGGAAAAAACATGATGCATGCTTCAGCTGCCCACTCAAAGATCTGTTCACACACACACACACACACACACACACACACACACACACACACACACTTTTTTCAGTGGATGCTTTTTTTAATGACATCTCTGTTTTCATTATTTGCAGGCTGCATGTCTGCGCTGCACAGTGAGACAGTTTGTGATGTGACAGCCGATTGAACTTGAGCTCAGCTTGCTGATCAGGCAATCAATCAAATCAATAAATCAGCATGTAAGGAGGAAAACAGGTTAGGAATACACCAACACACTTAAGTTTGCTGGGCTTTGTAATTATAATGCAGCAAATTATTTGTGCGATGGGTGGAGCAAAGTTAGACTATTTGCATAAATGCTTTGCAGCAGGTAAAGATGTGCACCAGTAAACACATAAAACAATACAAATATATTTAGATTAGTTAAAATAACAGTGCAGCAACAGTATAAACCTAAAAAAAGTCAAATATCCTAAAAAAAAAAAAGAGACCATGCACAACAGCTTCACATTTTAGTTCACACATCAGGGTTTAGTTATGTTTTGCAGTTAAGTTTCTGAAAGTTTTTTGTTTTTTGTTTTTTTTCCCCCCCACAGTCTCCAGTCTGTGCAACAGGGGGAAAAAAAGAAAAGGAGCAAATCTGCACTTTTATCAGCCACAAATCCAACATCACGTCCAAACAACAACAAGAGCAGCAACAACCTCCGCGTCCTCCGCCGCGTTAAATAATCCATCAGCTCCGGGTTCACCTGGTGAGCTGCTGGGACTCCTAATGACTTAAACCTGAAGCGCATTAAAGTTTCAGGTTAAAGGTTTGTTTAAACAATTGAACGCATATCAATGAGGCCCGGGTAATTTGTATCCAACGGTAATAATAAAGAGCTCGCCTAAAATTACCGCTGAAATGTCTAATTAAAAACCCCTCGCTGCTGATCCAGCCACGTCAGCTCACGTTTCCTCCGGAATAAGCAGCGACAATGGCTGCATTCAAGTCGGGCGGTCTAAATAATTAAAAAGAGAGGAATAATTACAGTATAAAATTGTAATTATTGGCGGGGGCTGCAGGGGGAAGCCACTCCATGGTGAAAGAGGAGAGGATGCGCTTAGGATCGAGTTCGGGCATCAATATTGCAGGGAGGTAAAACTGGCTGCACACACACGGGCTTGATGATGCTTCATACACACTTCAGGACACACTCGTGGCACTTCACACACACACACACACACACTCCTGCAGCAGCCGGAGTGTGTTTGTCTGGTTGCAGCAACTTTCTTTTTAGTGCCATTTAGTTTGGTTTCTTTTCTCCCCAAAACATTAATGTGCCTGTTTTATGCCTGATCTCTTAGTTGTGGTGCAGATTATCTAAAACATCTGCTTTGTGTCAGTCTGAAAGCAGATTATCAATATGCAATACACTGAAATCAGCAACAATTATTTAAAGGATTTCCACTTTTTCGCTATATATTGTCCATAAATCCCATTAAAAGGCCAAAATCATCAGAGCCTCATTCAATCTACCTGAACTGCACCCTCGTTTCCAAGCTCACTGGTTCCTAATGAAGGTGTGAGTCTTAATAAACAGGTCATAAATATGTAGTTTAGTGTTTAAAAATGTGATTAATCATGTCGTGAAACTGCTCACCACTTTAATTTTTTAGAAAACATCAGAGAAACAGAAGGCAATGTAGCATTTGCTGGGGACTATTTTCAGCAGCGG
>JAVQJZ010189839.1:0-10662 GCA_036025355.1 Leiopotherapon unicolor | reverse complement strand
GAGTATATAATGCCAATGGATATTTGATTAATCCTTGATTGTAAGTGTGCAAAAAAAGCTAATAAATGGAACAGAGTTGTATTAATGCACAGTGGACCCTCTTGTGACCTTAAGAACATTTAGATTTACACGGCAATTCCTGTTTTTTCTCTCTAAATCTGTCCAGCTGTAGTTTAGCCACCATAACTTAACACATAAAGGCCTGCAAAGATTTAGATGATGTCTAGTTAACTATCAGACTTAACCCAGCCAAACTTCTAAGGTGCCAATAAGATTTTGCTGTCGTTTAAAATAACATTTTGTTTGACCAACATGTTTTTCAGTTGATAAAATCTGCTGTAACAGTTGCTGACAGCTTCTGACTGGGAACAAAATTTGTCTCTGGCACTTTTTTTCTGCACAGGCTGCATTTTCCCTTAACGCAGGCTTTTTTAATAAAGGCAGATCAGTAGATCTCAAGTTTGCAATACAGGGGATCGGTCTGTCTGCTCCATTAGCTCTGTTAACATTGTTAAAACTACTTGCAGTATCACCCTCTGCTGGGAGGATGTCATTATGTTGTCTGTTGTCCTCCTCATCTTGCTGTCACTCTGTTTCACACTGTGCACTGCAGCCTAGCACTGATGTCAAGCCCTCAGCGATCTTTTTTGTGTCTCCGCTGGCATCGTAACGTTAAATTAAAAAAAAAAAATTTTTCAACATGTTACAGCATCAGCATTGAGATTTTCCTCTCACATTTGCTCTTATTGGAACCTTTATCCATTTCGTTTGATTATAATTTTATGACTTTTACCTTGCATGGATGGATGTGAGGAGGTAACGATGGTAACACTTGACAATGTAGTGAGATCAAAGTTAGCATTATTCACAATGGCCACAACTATGAAAAGTGACAGCCACATTTTCCTGTGTTTCTGCAGTCAGCAAGAGGCACAAGTTTTTGCATGTTAGCACAATAGTTTGACACACTGCTGGGCTGTAAACCTTGTGCTTGTCCCATGTGTCGCACCTTCAGCCCATCAACCAACCCCACACAAAACCAGTGTCATTTAAGAAGTGAAACAGATCCCTCCTTGTTGACATTTTAATGTGCGCCTCATCCTCTTGAGAGAATCTCAAGGAAACGGGAGGAGAACCATAGCTGTGCATCACAAGCACCATTTATAGAGAGTACTATTTTTAGCCAAAGAGATTTCTGCAGCGTGGCCACATTGCATCCGTAAGGATCGAGGCTTGGGGACCATATTGCCGCAACCCCAAAAACAGCCCGTGTGATGATAAATGAAGAAGTGCCTCTCTCCTGGGACAGTGAGTGTCCTCTAACACAAGTTCAAAGGAAAAGGCTTTGTTAGGGCTTGGTGGTACATTTTGCTCTATATGCAGAAATGCCTATGACAGTAATGAGATTATGGGACATCCGCCCCTGCAGCCCTTCTACCTCTGTCACCTAAGGCATAAATGCAAAGTGAAACCTTTAATCCTGGTCAGAAAAGACATCAGCCTTTTTAGTTTAAAAAAAAAATTCAAGGCTTTTGAAAGTCTCTATTAAGCTGCTGTTTAAACTAAGAGTAGATATGAGTTAGGATGTGAATGGACTTCCAGAAACACATAAGAAAGAAGGGCATGAGACTCTTAATATTCCAGCAAAGAATAAAATAACGAATAAATCTGGAAGAGAACTGTGACATAATGAATTTGTCAGGGATACAGTGGCCGTTCTTCCTCTCCTCCACTCTGCGCTCGGACCCATATCTCTTCCTCTCAGCCTCCATTCAGCAGGAACACAGCATGAAATCTCTCAGTCCTGAAATCCAATGCCGCTTTCCCCGTCTTTGAAACCCAGATCCGCTTTGGATGGCATTTCGCCTCGCACTTAGCACGATCTGAATCCTAATACCCCAATGAAAAATCAATGAATCTGTTTTTGCATATCAAATAAACACAACGTCACAGCGCTGCCTGGCCTGGCCTGGCCCAGGTGACCTTGCCGGCCTATCCCACAGAACCACCTGAGCGCAGCTGCTGGCCCTCCGCTTCTGTTCAGATCAATAGCCTTAGATCCTGGCCCTGGCCTCACAGTCTTTTCAGACGGTCGATAACCAACATCCTCCTCTTGGATGCAAAGGAACATTAAATCTTCAATCAAAAAACATCACTGCCACCGCTAACCGCCCTCAATTATCTGGCAGGGTTGCCTGCAGGCCTTGCATTTCCCACAGCAGCTTTCTTGTGTATGAGACAGGTCTGACAGCATAATTACAGCCCTTGTATTAGAAAATTACTGCAAAGCCTGTGGATTCAAGAGTGGGAGAATTACCCTGCTTATCAGATATTAGGCGACCAGAAAAAAAGCTGTTATTCACACATGGAACAATAGAGGCATGTTGTAAAACAGGATTTCATACAATTCACTTTTATACAATGAATATAAGGATTAGACTCTGTTTTATATGAGGTTCGGAAGAGACTGTAATTCACTTTCCCTAACGTTATAAATCCGGGGTGATAACTGGTGTTATTGTTGGGATGCGGAAGAAGTCTGGATTTATCAAGGCAGGCGCAGGATGATTTGCGCTAAGCTTGACATCTGGAATAGAGAGATGAAATATGCAATTTATCTCTTTCTTCTGAAAAAAATACCCAACGTCATTCTGGGCGAGGTCTTGTCGCCTGCAGCGCGTCTCCATAAATATCCAAGACCAACATGTTTTTCTGCTCGCTCATCTAATTTTAGATGACTGACATGTCAGGGTTTTATAAACGCCGGAGAAGTGAATGGAAATGTGTCTGACTAACTGGGAGGCTTAAGATCTTTCTCCCAAGGTTCACATCTTTGTTATTTGCATACTTGTTCATCATGATGATTTAAAAAAAAGGGTATTCCCGGGCCTCTGCTACAGATTTTCATGAAAAAAAAAGATAGATAATGATCATGTGAAAATGCTTTTAGCTTACTGAAAATCCAACAATGGCTCAAACTGGTTTGCCCACAAGATATTATTATGATTTTTTCAAATAGGAGGATAAGTCAGTCACAGCAAAACATTTATATTCTAGTATCACAACTGTGGGCCCCAGTTTAGTGCCACTTTATTTATTTATTAGTTAAAAACGCATTCTTCACAGACTTTTATGGCAGCTACCAGGGTCAATTTTTCCTTTTTACTCCCCTTTAAGCCACATTGTGTCCTAAGCTATGCTTATACTGAACCTACATACTGCATGCTCTTTTACAAGGAGCCTGCAGGGACATAGTTAGAGAAATGGGAGCCAATTTACAGCCTTGGAGCACATTTGGGGTCTTACTCTGGCCTGATTCTGCCAACTCCAATGTGTAGAAATACCAATGGAGCAGATTACAAATGAATCTCGGGGAAGAAATGACAAAATCACGGTGAATGCCATCATCATCACTCCCCGCAGAAAATTGGGAGCGATATCCTGCATGGTGGGACTCCCCCAGAAGAATCCAAATGGATTACATCTAGGGGGCCCCATGTCTGCTTTCATCTCATCTCATCCCCTCTTCAGTTTGCTGCCTTTTACTAGACATTATCAACATTTTTGTTTTCAAAATGCTGGCCTAAATACACATAATTTGTCCATTTGCGTGCTGTCCTCCTCTTCAAAGTCTTTACAGAGAGTCTGTGCACGTAAAAATAGCCAAATGTAAAGCGTTAAGGTTCACTCAAACCACAAAAAACTTACATTCTCACTTACCTTTGCCATTATCAAGTCATTGATGGGATTTAGTTTTACTTAGTCCTGGTTTAGAAATATTTGTCTGCTGCCACTCCAATACAACAAAGGTGTTCAAATCTTTGTTTGTGTTACTTAAAACTTCAAAAAATAATATTTAAAAATGCAACAGAAACATCTCTCTCCAAAAACTGTGTCCCAGTTGTTCTCAAGAGCCCACAAACTTCTTTGGAACTACTTTCTACTGAAGAAATAGTTCCCACAAAAAGCCTTGGCAGTTAGGTCTGAAAAATTCATGTGAGTTATGGATTTTAGGGGCACGAAAGAAACTCCATTCGCCTCAAATATAGGATTGCTGTCTGAGACCTCAAAACCTGCACCGGTAAAACCAAAACATCTTCATTGCCTGAAAATACTACAGGTAAGTGAAAAACGTTTAAGATTTCTTTTGTTGTAAATTCTGTTAAATCTACGCCTAAATTTCTGGTTGTGTGAGATTTGTCTTCTCACAAGCCAACATGTGTGATGTGTTTGCAGTTTCTTTAATTTTCAGAACCTCAAAAGTCTGAAAAAATGGTAATATTCAGTTCACGTTAGCTAAATCTACTGCAAGCGAGTCCTGCAATAAATCCAACATTCAAATAATAGTTACCATCAAACTATTTTTTTGATGTGTTGATTGAAATAATTTTGGAGGCTGCACTTTTAAACACAGAGTTTAACATTCATATACAATTGACAATAAAAAACTTTAGCAGTTTTCCCTCAAACTTAGCCCTGCAGCGTCAGAAGCCCAGCTCTCACCACTATGGATAAACACACACACAGACACACACTACACATACTGTAGTGACAGGTGTCAGTCAATAGTGCTGACGTCAGGGAGTCCACACTAAGTCTACTTTTGCTCTCCTGTGGCGCCCTGCCTCCTCTCTCAGCTCACTGCTCTGGCGCCAGCACTGGAGAACAACACTGAATACACGATCATTCACCTCCTTAGACAACCACTGTCAGCATTACAGTTTGTTATCTTTATTAAATTTGCAGCCCTACACATTCTTGGATATTCTCTCAGGCCCTTGTGGGATCCATTCAGCCTCCTGCACTGCACAAAAACATCAACAGCAGCAACAACAAAACACCCCTCTGAATCCAGCTGCAAACTTCGCAATTAGGGAAACTATCCAGGAGTCCTGAGCAACGAGTGGATGAGCATGGACTCCCTCACCTGAGGTTCCCCGAAGACAAAGAGCCCACCACTGGGTGAGGACAGGGAACAAATGAGATTTCAGTAGGAAGCCACTCAACTGCCTTATTATAAGGTCAGTCAAGTGAACTTAAAGCACTTGAAGCATTTGTGCAGGTGTGCATAATGTTTTTTTTTTAAACGTCTCCTCTTGGCAGCTGTAAGGGGGCTGATTTACTGCCAAAGTGTCTTCCACTCGTCATTTTCCCCCTCATTACCTTATCCCTTTCTCAAGGACTGCTCTGGTGAAAATACAGGCTCAATTAAGCTGTTCTGACCGGAAATCCCATTGCTCATAAATCACCTCCAAGGGCTACTGATCAGCGCTGCTGCACCACAGTGTAAAGGAGCTCACAGCGGCATGTGCTGCTGAACAAGGCAGCGCCTATTATAAATCAAAGGAGGAGTACTGAGAATATTGCAGAGGATAAAATACTGTAGGACACTGTATCATAAATCTGGAAAATAATCACTGATTGTCGGCAAGCTGTGATATCAGACAATGAATACAGCTGGACAGGTAAACAGTTAAGATGTTATGGGAGAATGGACAAGGACTTACTCACCTTCTTTTATGCAGCCGCTCTGTTAGGAGGCAGAAATTATAGCAAGGAGCTTTGACACTTTGAATTTTATGATAGAGTTTGTCAGGGTGAAGCTGGAAAAAGTGAAGCAAAGACTTAACTTTTTTTGTTGAGCTAGATGTCAAAATGTGCTGCACTCAGCTAATGTGTCTGCCTATTAAATAATCAGTAGGGCAACACTGTCTTAATTCCTCCCAACATTTTTCCCAGTGCTGTGCAATTAGAATTACATACCTTGAGGTGTCGTTGCTTTATAAAACATCCTCAAATAGCTTCAGAGCACTTTTCCTTATGTGTAACCCTTTTTAGCATATAAGCAAGATAAAGACTCTCTTCGCTGTTAATTTCTTTCATGCCTTTTAACGAGGGCCTGGGGAGAAACTCAGCTCTGAATGAATTACGGAGCTATTACTGCAAAAGAAAATAATCTCAGTATTAAATTTGAGCATTCAATTTAACTCCAAGGCGATGGAGCAGGAGGGGTTTCAGGTTTAATAAAACAAATCCTTCACACGGCTTGCTTAAAATTCGCTGATAGGGCAAAAATCATTGTTGGTTGATTGATCTTTTCACAGAAATCTGCTGAATTTTCTTTAATTGAAATCAGTTCCATTTGGAACAAATCTCAGCTGGGGGGTGACTGCCGTGTGGCGCAATGAGGGGGATCCTCTACCAGTCTGTCACAATTCTTTGAATATAATCCAATCTATTTTCAGAGGTAATCTGTTGTTTTTTTTATGGATTGGGTTTGGCGCTGCACAGCAGAAGCCACGTATTAATGCCAAATACATTTCCCGGCTACACTCATTAAACAGCATTCTTTTCTCTGGAGAAGTAATTATCATTGTCACCTTCCAGCACAGGACTGCAGGATGTATTTTTGAGAAGTATCGTTGAGCATTTATACACAGAGTGCATTGTGCATCTAAAGAACCCCTCAGATTGCTCATTGAGAACCAGATTAATCCGCCCAGAGATTAACTTCTGCACACAGATGGTGGGCATGTTGCATCCACATCAGCTGACCTGCTACCATTGCTCTGTGATTATCAGCAGTGCACCAAACAGATCTGCACGGATTACTTAAAAGCATATCAGGCCGGAAAATATGAAATTCAGGGAACAATATATTCTGCACATGAACATGCCAACGTTTGCAGTGATGGGCTGAAAAAAAAGCATTAACCCTCTAAGGTCAGTAACAACATGGACAAATAAAGATAAAACTAAACTAAACACAGATGGGTTTACAGCCATGCTGTACAGCACAATAGTGCTTTAAGCTAAATGGCTTGATGCTTATTAAGTAAATTTACGTGTTCACCATTTTCGTTCAGTCTGCATGAAAGACAACATTTGTGAAATAGCACAATACAGAAAATATAGCCGAGGTTGATGGGAATATTATAATTATTATTTTGCAATATATTTATTTGGTCATTAAAAATGGAAACATTTAACTTTTGTCCTGATAGCAGAGTTAGAGAAAAAATGTTTTATAAAAGTTTGACTAAAGTTTCATTTTAATTCATCAGGAGACATGACCCTCAAATCTCTCAATATGAACCTACTGAGTTGTCAGAGGACACGTCGTCATGTCCTTAGAATTATGTGAAAACCCTTTCAGAAGACGTCCAGATGCTTTGCAGGACGTGTGAAACAGTGGAAATGTAAGGGGATCATCAAAGAAGTTAAGATTCATCCTTTTCAGATATTCCGGTTTGGGCCAAAGTGGTACTGTAAACATGAAAGAAACTAATCATTTAAAAATCTGACTCTCTTTTTGCTGTCTGGTCAACATTCTTGACGGATGCTGGATGGTAAGGAGACTTGAAATCATATCATATGTTCGCTGTTCAAGAAAACTGTGTTGGGTTGATGGCGAATATAGTGCACCGATGTTGGGCCAGTAAATAGCTGCTTGCGGGTTTAAAAGCATAAACAACATGGAGCTGAGCAGATGCTGTTTCTTCGGGAGCAGAGAAAGTGTTAAGACCCCTGCTCTCTCATTAATCTCTATTGGCCTGTGTCACCGCTCAGAAAGAGAGGCGAGATTACTCCCATCCCCGGCCTCAGACTCTCATTTAGCCACATACTTCAGGCCATTATTCAGCCATCATAGGAAAGCCACAAAACAAATGGTATTTACCTCAAAGGCCATATAACCTCAGGGGGGAAGGGATGGGAAGCTGGAAAGCCAAGAGACAGCAAAAGGAAGTCGGGGTATAAACAAGAGTTTGAAACTCATCATGGAGCTGCAGCACATTCACTTCCTCTGCAAGTGTCAGGCTGTCATCTGTCATCTAAGAACATGACAAATGGCTGAAATGAGCTGGAGAGGGATTTGACACAGATGTCTGACATCACCATCTAATCCTTCACTACACTCTGGAAACGCCACGATGGGACGGACTGGATTGCCATGGCAACAAACTCGAAAAAGTAATCCTGCAGACCCTGAAAGCTTGGGTGATTGGGTTTTATTTTGATTATGGTGTTAAATCACAGCCTGAATCACGGCGAAGAATGAATGATTTCCCAAATTAGGGCACTGTTAATTAGTCACCCTCATGAAGATGGCCCGCAGTCTATCACAGTCCACAATCAGAGAGCTTACACTCTGGTGTAAGCTGGTGGTTTTAACCTACAAGCTTCTTACACAGCTGAACCAAAGCTTAGCCTCAGAAGTAACACTGATTAAATCTGCAAAACAGCTCTGTCTATTGCCTGCTTTAATGCCTCAAGATAGCCACATCTGGACTTTTTTTTTTTTAGTCACAAGGGTGGATACAAGTAAGAGAAGTCAAGGTGAAAGAGAAGGAAACCCAAGTGCGTAGAGGGCGGGGTGCAGGCGGCAGGTGATACTGAGCTGCCCTGCGAGTGCAAGTGTGTGTGTGTGTGTGTGTGTGTGTGTGATAAATCCACTGCTTGGGTGCCAGCCATGAGTCAGGGACAGGTCTTTGTGATTAACTTTAGATAAAGGAGACTAGAGACCTGGCCAAGCAGGATGTGAGCTCCTCAAGGAAATGGAGACGAGCCTTACATACAGGATGAAGAACAGCTCGCTCTCCCCAGAATAGCGCTCTGTTATTCTTTAAGGAAATTACACATATGCAGCTTTTAGAAATCCATGTTTCAGTTTTTTTCTGAAACCCAGTAAGAAAACACTCAATCGATGACAGAAAGCGAGTATGACAAAACTGCATCCACTTACTGCTCCTGAGTGAGTGTGCGCATGAGAGCCTATAGCAAATGCTTAAACCCCTCCGAGGGACTGGTGACATTTCTCGGTTTTGTGTGCCATATAGATTATATCCACTGTTTAACAGGAGTCGTGATCTGGCCTCTAGATGGCATTCAGTGTCACCTTAATCACTTCTGACACACTTTTCATCACTGCCATGACCGCATCCTCCACTTATCAAAGAATGCCACAGAAAGACGAAGCTTGACTGACAGAGGGGCTTTGCTAGTATTTTAATATTTTTGTGTATATCTGTGTATATTCGCCTTTTCTTCAGCCTTCATTTTCCCAATCATTCGCCGCAGGTTGGCCCAACAGGTAATTTCCTGGGCAGTGACTTAATTGGAGCGCTGTATCACAGATGTGTTTTTGTAATGGATGTGCATGAATAACGATGAGGCAGGGAGAGAAAGGGAGAGGTTGCATAACCTATTTTGAATGCTCTGAGTCTTTCTCCAAAATTGATACCGAGCAAACAGTGTGACACATGTATCTGCCTACTGAATGGGAATTAGACACATACAAAAGCACATCAAAGGGCGTGATTGAGGGGGTTTGTTCCACAGGAGATGAGTGAAAGAAACTCAGCCAGTCATTTCAGTTGTGAATTACTTTCATCATCCGTGCACATGCGTCAGGCCATAATAATCATGTTACCGCGTTTACTCTGTGAAAGAGAATTTTCCTGTTCCCGGAGTCTCGGGGGACGACAAATAGAGGCCATGTCTTTTCTTATTCATAGGCCATGCAGCATACATGCTTACAGGCCTGCCTGTCCTTCATGGAAAAGAGCCAAATCTCTGTCCTTTCTCCACCTTTGAATTGATGCTTTACAGAACTGCAAGTACAAAAGCTTTTTGGTGTGTTGTCCTACTTAAAAGATAAAGCATGGTTTTTCAATATTTGTCTGACTGTCATCACCATTACCAACAATACTTTAGTTCATCTCTCCTTTACCTCCCTCCTCCTCTCCATTCTGAGCCTATTTGTTCCTCCCGACACAAATCTTTAAAAATGACTCATAAAGATTCCCTTTTTCAAAGAACAGCTTCCTCAAATAGCCGCATGTAGTTTATAGCAAATGTTACTCAAACAGAGTAACATGGTGATTTGCTGGGGACTCTTTTCAGATGTGGATTAATACACATTTAGTGCCAGAGTGATCCATGAGGAAATTACTGAAATAAAATACAGTTCTTATGGTTTTAATATAGGAACCAGCTGAGTATCATTTCAAATTACATGTGCACTGCCCAATCCTGCTCCTCACAGTTTACATCCAATGCCAACATTTAGTGGCAGTGCAGGAAGCAGGTGTGTCCTTTATTTAGTGGGGTGAGAGGAAGGGTGTGGAAGCCTGGCTGGTGGCTGTATAGCAAATTCATAAACACTTTCATGAAGAGACTGGAGTTGCAGACCTGCAGTAAACGTTAATAACAATCTGTCCTGAACCATAAAAGCACTCTGTAACTTTAATACCAACGCCCCAATATAAACTTAATCAAAAAATTAAACCAACAATGGGACGATTGGCTTATTCTTTCAGTTTTGATAGTTATTTCCAATGCCTGCCGCCACCAGGTCAGATTTTTCCATAACACCAGACTAAACAGTCCTGTCGTTTACTCTGAATTCAAGTTGCTTCAGCCGCTGACTGAATGTTCATCTCCAGAGCTGCCGTCCGCTCTGTTTGTGCTCTCCTTACAGTGGAAAGTGAAGCAAAGGGAACTTACCTAATATGTGGTGAAACTCTGCTGTCTTTGTCCACATGGATCACGAAAATCAATACAAATGAGGAGTTCCATTAAGATGCTTAAAACAAGTGTAATAGTTGCTGACCCCAACCAAACCATGGTCATATTTTTCCTAATATTAATTATACTGAATTT
>JAVQJZ010189837.1:0-11331 GCA_036025355.1 Leiopotherapon unicolor | reverse complement strand
CTAATTAGTCAAGCTGATGTAAATATTATTGGCTTGAAGACATTGGGTCAAAAACTGAGGTATCAGAAAAGTAGATTAAAAAAAGTTAAGGGTTCATCAAGTTTTCATCCCCTGCTGATCATAAGTGTAAAAACATTTCTAACTGTTATTAAGTTATAAGGACAGATCGAAATCCAGTTTAAATAGTTAAATGTTGTTCGTAAACATACTTCAGGTGGGAAGGAGAACGTGTCTCTGGCAGAAGCCCTGAACCAAGCTCGCCTTCCCATCATCGACTTCAAGACCTGCCGGCAGAAGAAATTCTGGGGCGATCGAGTCCGAGACTCCATGATCTGTGCCGGCTTCAGGGACACCGAGGGCCCACCGGCTGCATGCCAGGTACGGAGATCATGTTGGAAGTGAAAGTGAGAGTGAATTTTTAAAAAAAAAAAACAATTGTCTCATGTACATTTCCCTGCTCCTCACCTCTTTCGTCTTCCCCTCAGGGCGACTCTGGTGGCCCTCTGCTGTGCCAGCTGGGGCGGGACCGCTGGGAGGTGCACGGCGTCGTCAGCTTCGGCCCCATCGGCTGCACCGTGGAGAACAAGCCCAGCGTCTTCACCCGCACCGCCGCCTACATCCCCTGGATCGAGGCGACACGCATCAGGGACTTCTTCCTGCACTGACGCGGGCCACCCGACTCGGCTCTGACAGCAAACATAAGCTCAGCTCCGTTTTATGTCCGAGGTCTGCAGACGACGGCTTAAACTGTTTTTACTAAAAGTCTCAACGCCACAGTTCATCTTTCATGTTCCGCCAACACGTTCACCATTTCTGGGACTTACGCAGCAGCCACTTCAAGATGTAAATACATGTTCTGAATGTGTAATGACTGTTTTATAACACACCATTTTACAACCTACACTATGCACTGCTCTGGCTTTGAATGGCAGAAGGTTGGGACAGAGCACCGCATAGTGTTCACCACTCACGACCTTTTACATCCAGACAACATTTGTGCAATAAAATTGGTAAAAAGTTAAATCTTTGTCAACATTTTCCATTTTTTTATTATGGTTTTTGATACAGCAGGTTCGGTGGAGACACAAACTTCTTATGGTGATTTCTTCTCGCACAGTAAAACCACTGTAGATAATCTTCAATAAATACAACAATGGAACTGACCTCAGTTCAGTTTGTAGATCATAGCCGTAAAATCTCTTTGCTCTCCTGCTACAGAAGAGTCTTTCAGTCCAGAATCAGAACATGAATCCACTGCCACTCATCTGAACAACACCAGATGTCACATCGGCTCATTTAACCCACATTTCCTGGGTTCGCTGATTTCAAACAAGCATCAAAGAAGACTAACGTCTCCCACAAACAGAGAAAGAACAAATGACTCTATGTAACGTCCTCTCGGGGTCTCATCACTGATCAGCTCAGTGAGGCCTCAGAGGATAAAGACAAATAAAGAGAGGCATGTTAGAGGACGGTAAACAACTGGATTTCCAATTTAGTCCACATTTTCTTTTATAAACACTTCCCAGAATGGTTCTGGAAAAGAAAATGGCCGTGGGAGGGGGTGACTGGGACCGACTCACATGTCCCTGAAAAGTACACTGCATTTGACCAGAGGCGAATTCCTCTTAGCGCTGTGGTTAAAGGCTGTGTCCTGCAGAGATTTGGCCCTAATGTGGAGGCAGATGTTTGTGGGGGAGGTCAATACAGCCTGGAGGACGACGACGAGGAGCCGGTGATGTGGTCCCAGTTGTTGTAGAGAGCGTAGGCACCAGACAAGGCTAAACCGGCCAGACCTCCTCTGGCTACACCCTTTAGGCCACCTACGAAGACACAGCAGCAACAGAATGAGTGAAACTTAAAAATGCATCACAACCATCTGTCAGACAGTCAGTTCAGCAAGTTAATCTTCATGTTTTAATTTACCCAAAGATGGTTAAAGCTCAACACACTATGACCACAGCATGCATTTTCAAGCCTTTCCAGCAGCTTATGGCTGTGTGGTAAATTATACTTAAATCAATTAAGCTCTCTACTCAACTCCTTTAGTCTCCTTGACTTAATATTTCTTTGTATAAAAAGCAAGCTAGTCACTCAGATAGTGATTTATTTTAATAATGCAACAAGAATATCAAACAATTTCAAGCACTGTACTCATAATCCAAGCACTTTTCAAATATTTAAAAACATTTAAAGGATTTCCAACACTTAAACAACAGACGAGTCTGAGCCCAATAACATTTTAATTTGTCTATTGCTGGTTTCAGCTTCTCAAATTTGACAATGTCTTTCTGTGTTTCATTTGTATTTTTTTTTTAATTACTTGATCAAACAAACAGTCATTCAAAGCCTCAGCCTGTGGCTCCGGGCATCAATATCATATATTAATTCATAAATAAGTAATAATTCCCAGAATAATAAATAATGACAATAATCAAATTGTAGAGCTCATGTTGTTAGATGCTATGATTGTTCAGTAAGGTTAAAGGCAGAAACTCCAGTATTTCAATAGGACTTTATATAAAGATGTGTTAAGATCCCATTATCCTCCCCCCGATAAAAACACATGTGAAATTACACATGGGGGTCACTACACAAGCAAAAAGAGACACCTACTGCCTGATTTGAAGAGCATCCCAGTTAACGTCCCAGCAGCTACTGTGTTGATGTCGTCTTCGGCTCCTCTGGCCTTCTCTATCGCGACGCCAAAAACACTATATAACAAGGCTGCAAAAATAATACACTTAGATTAAGATGGAGCAAAAAAAGAGCATTTAACAAATCTGTGTTACAGTGGAGTCAATCAACAGACTGGGACTTAGAAAATCTGTAAAAGCTCAACTCTATTAAACATTTGGAAAATAATACTTTCTTATTTGTTGCAATATACTTTTGATTTATTAGTTCGGTTAATATAATGAGACTATTTGATTGTGGTCTTACCGACAGAGCCCAGAGAGTTGGCCCATGAAGCACCCTGCCTGGTCACCATGTTCAGGATCCTGGTGAGAGAAAACAAACACTTAGAGGACAGTTCATGTGATCCAGGAGTAACATTCACGGTAACGTTACAGATAAGTTGTCTCCATACTCACTGTACGTTACGAGGTTTGGACCACGCCATGTCTTTGGTCTCCTTCAGGCCCATCCTGAGACCGTTCACTGTACCGAGTGCTGCTCCTGTGTTCACAACAAAAGACAGAGTGAGGCAACTCACATGTGAGCGATACAGATGTAAGTCCCACAGTCAATAATTTTCTAAAATGAGGATGTGTTGATAAGTCAAGTGACAGAAAACAATGAATGAGACAAAAAAGACTGTTCAATTGCCACCTTTTTATTTCTTGCATCATAATAAACTGAATATTTTTTGGGGAACTTAAGATACCTGTTGGATAAACCTAAATTTCTAAACTAATATTTTGCAGAGCGGACAAATAAAAATAAGGAAAGTGATCTGCAGATTATTCAATGATAAAAACAATCAGTAGACGCAGTCACAGTTCAAAGTACAGTGTGAAGAAGTTGTGTGTCTCTGTGGTGTTTCTGGTCTCTCACCAGTCATGCAGGATCCTCCGATGGTAAAGAAAGCAAGCTCGAACCTTCCTCTGGTCTTATTGGCACCTGTTGGCAGGATGAACTCGTCCGTATCCTAAAAAAACGACACAAACCACTTTTACAGTCAGAGAACAGCTATAATGTCGATGTGGTTTTAATAATGTTGATGTATTGTGTTTTCTGTATTGTTGTATTATATAATATGTTATAATCTTTTCTGAGATGTTGAGTTTCATGAAATGACATTATGTAAAATGTTAAAAGCATTTGTGTTATGATCCCACTCCAGCTCACCTGAACCAGGTAACGAGGGTCCACATTCAAGTAGGGGGACAGAGGACTCATCCCGGTCACTGGACGGACACACACACACACACACACACACACACACACACACACACACACACACACACAGAGCAGAAACATTAGCTGACTGTAAACACCATCTAACACTTACATAATAAAAGAGCTGAGCTGTGGTCGGCTAACTTACAGGGGACTCCTGCGAGCTCTGTGTTGGAGTATTCAGGTGCACCACCTCCAAACAAACCACCAAGACCTCCAGCTTTCATCCCTCCGGATCCCTGTGAGCCGCTGTCCATGTCTGCTAAAGATCCGAGGGGTCACCTGGAGGAGCAGGAGGAGGAAGAGGAGGACGAGGAGCTCACCTGGCTAACGTTAGCAAGAGCTAACTCTGTCGCAACACTCGAAAAATAACGAGAGACGAGCTGCTGGATTCACCGACACACATTCACTCTGTCCCGTGAAAGTGTGTGTTAAATCCTAAACAGGATTCTTACGAGTTAATGTAGTAAAACCTGTAAATAAAGGCAGTTTTCCGCTTCAGTTCGACAGGCTCGACTCTTCACGTCGTGACCTCCAGCAGCACGCTCTGCCGTAAAGCGACCGCCGCTGTCGAGCATCTGTTACGTCAACAAAACAGAAAACAAGAAAATTGTAAAAGTACGCACAAATATTAAAAAAATATTAAATCACTGTGATTATTTATAAATCATAATTCACTTAAACTCGATGCACGAAGAGCCACACTAGATTTGATGTAGTTAGAAAGGTCCACGATTTTACGACAGCTACACAGATCTGAAATCTGTTTGTTTCTGATGACGTCAATCAGACTGAATGCTCCAGATCTGACTCCAGATCAGAGGAGGAATAAACAGAAAACAATGTAGTTTCATCATACAAATACATTAAATCTTTATTATTATTGTTTACTTTTTTATTCAATAAAAATATTCCAATGAAATAGTAATGAAAGTAATATGAAACATTAGATGTCACATAAACTGATTACAGGAGGGGGATAATCAAAATATAAGATGGAGACACTCAAATATGTTCTTGCAGTTTGCTCAGTCTGATGTGCTCTGTGAATGTGAAGCATTGTGGTATGCAGAGATAATACAACAATCACACACAACAGTACAAATTTGATATAAAGCAACAGTATCAAGTACTTACAAAATTAAAATAAATATATCTATGTCGAATTGTTGTTGAATAATAAATGAAAAATTAGACTAGATCAGAAAATAATCCAGTTTGTACTCTCATTGTACTCTTAATATTTCCATTCATTACATTTACAGCATAAAGTAAACAGAGTGCATCTTATTTTTACACAAAATTTCAATTTGCCTCCAGTATTTCTGTGAATGACAACAATATGAAAGGACATATTCAGTGGTTTCAGCATCTCTTCTGCAGAATAAGGTAAATGTTTGGCACTGTTGTTTTGGACCCGTTTTTTTGTTTGTTTGACTTCCTCCTGTTGTCTGATTTTTCTGTCAGTTTTTCTGCTGCGCACCTGTTGCAGTTTTCTGTAAATCCCTTAAAACAACAAACAAAAAAAGTGGTGTTGTTCCTCACATGCGACACAAGGAGGCAGCAGAGATCTGATCGTAAAAAAAAACCCACTTTGGAGAAACTCAGAGGTCAAACCTGTTGGCTCTGCTGCTCCTCGGTAGTTGTCCTAATTAGTCCTGATTTAATTGACTGATTGAGTTAAATTTCGTTTCCCAGTCACGACAGATACGAGTTGAATCGGCCTAATTGTGCTCACACCACTTGAAGCAGAGAGGTGGACTGAACGCTGTCCACGTGACACCTGTTGGGGCCTTTTAAACGCGTCATTTCCCACCTTCCAAACCTTACAGGGGTTACTTACCCATGATGCAACAGACCACACGTAGGCGCGTTTAAGCGGCGCAGCCTCGGCCATCTGCTGCCAGTCAAAGGGACAGAGGCTCTGAAGGAATGTAGTGTGTTGAATTTCACGAATAACAGAGCATCTTATTTGGATTCTGCCATTGTATGTGTGTATTCAGAAGGGGCCAAGTGGAGCGATGAAGTTTGCCATTGTCGCCCAGTGTGGGTGTTTTCAGACTCTCTGGCATGATCTGTGAGTTAGTGTTCTCTGTGTTACTGCCCAGTGTGCCCACTGTCTTTCCCACAATGCTCCATTCAGCCCGGGGCCTCTCTCCCTCCCTCTCTCTCTCTCTCTCTCTCTCCTATCACACTCTCAGACTAAGCTGCCACCCATTTTGTGCCTCTGGCTAATCATCATCATCATCATCATCATCATCATCATCATCGTCAACATCATCATCGGGCCGCAAACCAAATTTTTCGCCTGTGGGATAAAATAGCCGTGATGTCATCTTTGTTATCTTTTTCAGCCACTCTTGTTTTCATCTTCTCCCTCATTTCCTCTCTTCCCCTCACTCCCTCTCTCTCTCTCTTTCTTTCTTTCTGTCTCTCTGAGCTCCCAAACACAAAAGACAGAGAGGCCACGACAGGACCCCAGTGTATGCTGGTTGTCAAGGAGACAAGGAGACAGTGTTGGGTCTTTAAACTGCCTCCGAGGGGTGTGTGGAGTTAGGGGGAGTTGGCCTTATTTACATGGGAAGAGGACAAGGGAGAGAGAGGGGCTTGAAATACAACTTTTGAGCCGTTCCCCTGCAGCTTATAGGACTCCACTGTTATTCTACTAAAATCACTCCGCCGCTCGGTCATCAAATATTTACCAAGCGGAGGAAATCTGGAGCTGCTCATTATGTGGAGAATGCCGTGCATACATAGTAATGTAAATCAACCTGTCTTTTCCTCACTTTTTTTTTTTTTTTTACTCTCACACACACACCCATCCCATCCGTCCACACACACACACACACACACCCATGTTTTTGATTGTAAGCTGGGAGCTCAGGGCCCCAGTGTTGGCAGTGGCGAGGAGCTGACTGCAGAATACATTACCAGATGCTTGAAGAGTGTTTCATAGCAGACTGGAAGAACAAGAAGGAGGAAAGAAAAAACGAAACTTCAGGGAAAAACAGGA
This sequence comes from Leiopotherapon unicolor, assembly GCA_036025355.1. Lineage (NCBI taxonomy): Eukaryota > Metazoa > Chordata > Actinopteri > Centrarchiformes > Terapontidae > Leiopotherapon > Leiopotherapon unicolor. The sequence goes on along the minus strand of JAVQJZ010189837.1, from coordinate 4,415 downwards.
AAAGCAGAGACAAGGGTACACACCCATCCAAACACACAAGCACCCCCACCCATAAATATCCCCACACTGACATAGTCTCTACTTTATTTTCTCCCTCTCTCTCCTCGCTATCTCCGCTCAGTGCCTCCACTCTGCTTCTTCCTGTCCGGAGGATTGTCTTCGCCGGTCACATCATGTCCTGTCTCTCTCTCTCTCTCTGTGATCGAGGGGCTTTGGGGTTGCGGCCCAAAGAGCAGGCTCAACTCCAAGCCTGAAGTTCAACATCAATCCCCCCCCCACCCCACCACCACCACCTCCCCCAACTCCACAATGAAAGCAGGAAGGGCAGGGAGAGGACGAATGAGCCACCCACTGGTGCATTCAAGATGGAAAAAAATAACCCCCATGTGATTTGTGATTTTCTCCCCCTAAAGTTCACTTTTAGTTTTCAACATCAAGCGTTAAAAGTCTCAAATTACCCACAGAAATTTTCAAATTAATGGTTCAGTTTTTAATAAGCCAACCCTCAGAGAAAGAGAGAGAAACTGAGAGAAAAGGGCCTAATTAAAACAAACGTAGCCACCATGACACATGTAGGTTGTTAGCGGTACGTTTTCGGAGCCTTCAGGGACGCACTGTGATCCCGTGTAACATTTACTCTGCAGATGTTTGAGGGCGAGCTTGCACAATCAATTTCCCTTAAATTCCCAAGACCATCTAGTCCTCCAAACCTGAACCCCCCCTCCTCCCCACTTTTTTTTCTGTTATACATGTGCATGCCTCTGAGAAACCATGGTGAGCTGGGTGTGTTTAGTTCTCTCTTATTACACACATCAATGTGCGCAACGTCCGCTTAAATAACAGGGGGAGATAGAAAAGAAGGGAAAGAACACAGAAAAGGAGAAGTGGGAAAAAAAGCCGTGCTGTGGCCTTTTCCCCGCATTTTGTCCAAAGTGTCCGCTGGGTTTCGTTTCTTCCCCCCTCTGAGGAGTGTTGGGTGATTAGTATGCGGAAAGGAAGCTGATTTGCATAATTAAGTGCTACAGAGAAAAAGCAACAAAGTTTGTTAGTTTTTTACAACTATGAGTTTAATAGTGTACAAAGAGTTATTCCTGCTCACTTGAAAAGTTAAAAGTTCATACTTCAACACATCTTTCTTTTTGTTTTTCACTTTTTGTTGTTTTTTTGTTTTTTTTAGACACACATAATTTTTTTATATTTAAGGAATCCAAAGCAGAGACAGATACCATTAAAGTGGTTAATAATCACAGAAGTGGTAACAGTTAGTAACCTACACTTGGCACTGGAGAGTAGATTAATGTACTTAAACTGTTAATTGTCACACTCATAGTATACAAAAGGCACAGAAGGCAAGCAATGCTGATCTCAAAGGCTCAAGTTAATACAGAGGACATCAGAGACTCCAGTATATCAGGACATGATCACTAATGACACATGAAGGATATTCATCAAATTATTCTCCGTGATAAGGCATGATGTTCTTATCTGAAAAGGTCATTTAATGTTATTTTCACGTACAAAATAGAATATAAAAATACATTATAAACTTGTTACAGATGTTACGACTCCATGTTTTTTCTTTCTTTATGTCAAGGCATCAGTTGGTTTCCACGTGCGCGTCTGAGTGTGTGTGTGTAAAACTGTACCGCAGATACACATGCAAAAATAGATATATGGACAACTTCATCTCCAACAACATCAAACAAACAAACGAGAAAAAAGAAAAAGTTCAAATATAACACTGTTCTCTTGAGGTATCCGAACCTCGCATTAACATCTCAGACGCCGTAGCTGCTGATTCAATACTGCATTGCACGTCCAATTCAAATGATTTTTTTTTCTCTGTTTTGGCACTAAAAAAAAATCTGAATTGGAAGAGTTATGGATGTAAAGCCATTAAATGTAGATGATGACAATTAGGCTGCGGCACATTTCCCACAGTCATAATTAATCTGCATAAACCCAAATGATGATAATTTCAATGCTCGGGCACAAACCCACGATGTGAAAGATTTAGGTGTAACATTGTTCCAACGCTCTCAATAAATAAAGGCACTGCTGTTCAAGCTCGTATAATACTGTAGTGTGTAAAAAAGGCATCGTTGTGTAAGTCCTCCAGATTTTGACAAAAGAAGTGCAACCTCCCCTCTGTGTGTGTCTGTGCTGTACAGGCTTGGCATTTCTACTGTGCATGTTGGCATTTAGATTCCAGTTTTTGTCATTTTTCCTCACTGAGCACCTGTTTCTTTCTTGGTAGAAAATCATAAAAAAGCTTCTTGTGCTGACATTTTACTCAAAACTGAACTTTTAGTTTAGAAATAGAAGCCGTCGTACCTCTTGACATGAAAGATTTTTAACACACCGCTGGAATCACATGTTAGCGTTACTTTTCAAAGGAGAAGCATGTTAATATAAGAATATTTTAACACTAATTATGATGTTATGATGAAATTACATGTGCACTGACTCACAAACGTGTGGAAACATTTCGCACGGTAAGTAAGAGGTGCCCGATGAGGAAAAAACTCCTTCAAAAATATCAACACGCTTCTTTAAGTTTAGTGTTCATGGAGGATTTCTGTGCCAGATGAGTACAGTTACATCATTATCAGTATAGTTACCACGTTATTAATAGACTCATTATTATTGCATCACGTGTACTGAGGGTAGGGCAGCTGAGAGAGACAGTTTGGCACAGCCGGGGGTCATTTTAGGAGCCCTTCACCAGTTTGGGGGCCCTTCCTCAGTAAAGTCTACCTGTTTACACATTGGGATTTCTACCATTGGATGGTTATAAAACATTCTCAGACTGACTTTGGACTTTTGTAAGGAAGGCACGTTTGGTAAAAGTTTAGGTTAGGACTTGATGGGCGGGGTCCTGAGGTTTATTCCCTTGATCGCTGTCGTCTGGTTGGTTGGTTAGACAGAAGCAGCCGGGTTGTTCCCAATGTGCTGGTCTGGTTGGCTGAGCTGGGGGAAGTGGCGGGGCCGTGGGCCAATGAGCACGCCAGCGGGCAGAGATGGGTGGGTCATCAGTGGGCGGAAAGGTCAGAAGGTCAAGGGGTCATGGGTTAGTTGCCGTGGCAGCTAGAGTTAGACAGACAGAGACGGACAGACGTGGAAAGGAAACAAAAAGGGCACATAAAAGGGGACATAAAAAGAAAAAAAGATAGAAGAGAGATTAGTGTCAGCTAGTGGCGTCAGGATGACAACAAGGCAGATCTACGGCAGTCACACAGCATGAAGGGGCTCTACGGAGGAGCTGCACAACACCTGCGTGAGCCTGCATGAGCCAACCACTTACATCAACCATCAGGCGGTGACATAAGGAACGGCCGGTTAGAGATGCTCACGTGTCGCTCACGAAGGTGTTTGCAGGGTTAAGCTTCAGGAGATACCCCCCCCCCCCACACACACACACACACCCTCGTGTAGTGCGACTGCTGCTATAGTGATACTACTCATGCTAGCTGAGCTACGTCTAGCACAGACAGACAGTGAAACCATGGACAGAGAGGGAGACAGCATGGTTTCATGTGGGTGAGAGAGTGACCTTTATGTCCAGAGAAAAAGTGTCTGGGCCTCACAGATACTTTCACTTACTGACAAGTGGAGCTATTGTTTAGCAGCAGGCGTAAGATCTGGATGATTAACAGTTATGATTAACTGATTATTGATTACGGTTTGATCTTTCGGCTATGGAGTATTAGAAGAAGAGGCACCATAAGAGATAGTGATGAGAGGTTAAAAGATGGTGATTTTAGAGGAATTTAAGAAACAATTTAACAATAGACAGACTAACTACAAGAATTTAGAGGCTTTGGTTTTCTTTAGAGATTTTTTTCAATACTCATCTTTATTGCCTTTTAGTGTTTTTTTGTCCATCGTGTACAACAAGAGCACCACCGCTCACATACACACATATATTGTAGCTAGCTAGTCCATTTCTATTGCATAAAACAGTCACGAGGCCTTTGAATCGAGAAGATCGCCTCATCTTAAATAGACAGAGCAAATCACTGCCTTCATTGCCACCGTTGCAGTGGCTAAAACAGTAGTAGCTACACACCTTGAATAAAGTTTGAAGTTTTACATGGAGACACTTCATCTATAAAAAGCATTTCGTAAAAACAAAAATAAAAATTTACAAACTAAAAAAAAAAACTAAAAAAAAAACAAAACATACTACAAGTATTTCCAAGCGATCTTGTTCCATAAGCTTCATATAAGCACTTAAATCCTTAAAATCCCTATATACAAATTTATTTTGCAGCTAAATACATGGTAACAGCACCACTCTGGCTAGGAAGTATATGAAAGATGTAAACAGCCCCAATGATAAAGTCCAGTGGGCGACTGATAAGACCACAAACAACAGTATTTCATACAAAAGAGCTTGTAACACAGACCTCAGT
>JAVQJZ010189798.1:0-23263 GCA_036025355.1 Leiopotherapon unicolor | reverse complement strand
AGAATAAACCTGGAACCAATCAACTACACTCCACAAAGTTAAGCAACTTATGGACAAACTGGTATTTCTCAGCAAACTTTTCAGAAAACCTTGTCCTCACAAACCTGACACTATATTTTAAATACCTTAAAACTACACCCAGAGAGATTTCAGAACAATGCAAGTTCATCAACAGAATAAATGTTCCATGTGCATCACAGAAGTTCTCAAGGCTTGACAAGACACATGGAAACATACATGACAAACTGGCAACAAGACAGGGGAGACGCGGAGTATATATACACATGAGGAAAGGGGCAACAGGTGGAAACAATCAGGGCGGGGCAGACAATCACACCAGCAGGAACCACACAATGGGAGGAAGTCAAGGGCCTGAAAGGAGAGGAGAGTTTGGGATTTCAAAATAAAAGACTAACCAGAACAGGAAACAGAAAAACATGGCAGACGTGACTAAAAAACATGACGAGACATGACACTCAGTTATATTTCTTGCTAAATGCTGCTGTTTGAGTTTGAAGTGAAGCTACATTTTACTTGCTCCAGGCTTTGCAGAGGCTTTCTGTTGGAATGGTATCAATTTAAATGGTATCTAAATTGAAGCAAACCCACCTTTTACCTAGAATCTCTTCTCACTATTCAGTGTATGTACAACTGTAGTCAATTCTGCAGTCACATGGTACATACTCTTATCAATATTCGATTAGTATGCTACAATGAAGTCTTCTGAATCTTTGGCCTTCTTGAATCAATAAATTAGTATCAGAGTGACCCATGTATTCAGTCAATAAACATAGAAAAAGACATTTATTAAACATACAATTTTAAAACATACGTCTCCTCCGCACAAACACATTAAAAACAAAGCAAGGTAGCACTTACTCCTCATTCAAACTTAAAGGATGTTTAGTTTTTAAATGATTTATCCAGTAAGCTTCTCTTCGCACAAGCCTTTTTTATCTCATCGCTCATCCTCTGTGGCGTAACTACCTCAATAACCACAAAAAGCTGCATACAGATTTCATGGGCAAAGACATTAAAAACTAAAGTATGAGAGACGTCTCATCTTCTTCTCATGTTGCTTTTAATGTTCAGATTTCCTGCAAAAACAAACTCACAAGCTCACTTTTTTTTTTACTTTCTTTATGTGTGGGTGTCAAAAGTGATTACGCTCAATCATTGCACTGCAGTCCCATTGCATTGCCCATTCCCACCGGAGACTAATCATGCATGATTAGCTGATGGGTTTTGAGATTGGCTTCAGAATGAATACATTTCTAAATTTAACTGCAAAAGCGCAGTTTTAAATGTCACAGTACCCTGCGCTCACATCATTATAGCTTGTGTAAAACTCGACACAACAAGCACATTCATGTCTCCAAGTTGTAACACGCATAGTATATAGGAATATCTTTTCTGTTAAGATAAGGTTTGTTTAATCTTACTCTACACGGGTATAAAGAAAACTGGGAATTTCCTAAAGGTGTTACAAAGGTGTTGCAAAGAGGATTGTCCGCGGACACAGCGTCTCTTCCCAGGATTTTATAGCGTATGGTCACATTTTATGGTTCATAACTGTTGCCAGTATAATGAAATGAAGGTCATTTTGATTTAAAAGCTCAAACATTATTAGCGCACAAGGTCAATTCATCCCCGATGGAAGAGCTACTAAAATTCCCTTGTGTAAGTACAGATTAACCTGTGTTCAAAATGGTATGAAATTTTTATTTTGGGTGTTTTAGATGTTCCCCTTTTAACTGCAACACAGTACCCACGCTGCACCACAAATCTGCACTGTGCTCCATTATGAGGCAGGACCTGTGTAGTTTGATTGCAGAGCCCTATCGAGTGGACCGAGGCGCTCCTGGTAGGAAGGTTTAAAAGTAACCCTGGGGCAAGACTTCACAGATCAATGTAAGCTGCTTCCGATTCTCGTGGCTTCATAATTTGCACAACCAGGTGATGAAGAGAGGTGATCCAAAACATTATCACGTTTTCACGTACGGCTGAGTGAAATTCAATATCGATCCTCCGCACGGGGCAGTCTAGTGTGGACCTGCGCACGCCGGGGTCATTACATTCCCCACATGTACGCCTCACAGCAGCATCGGTCTTTTAAATGGAGATCCAGATGATTCTGGTGGGACGTATTGACGTACAACGAATATAAAAGGGTACATCTACAGTATTATAGATTGCCCTCTCAGTTCAAGTCAATTCATTAAAAGCGTAAATACATTATCAACATTTTACCCTCTCTCTGGCTCCCTCTCGCCTTTCCTCTCACATGTTCACAGCTGCCAACTGCAGACACAGTTGTGATCAGCATGTTGCAGAGAGATGCACTGGGCCCCACAGGCTGTCAGAAACGTGGGACTCTAATCAATAATACCTTAAAGCCAATTCTTTCAGAGCTGTCCAGTTCTTTCTTCCAGACATCAGTCTTTTAAATATCAGGTGCCTAAATTCTTGGCACCGCGGCGATGAACCGAGTTGACAAAAGTACATTTGTACACAAAAAGTAAAAAACAAGCGAAGTGCTGGTTGAATTTTAGCTGACAAGACACATAAATCATCTTGGACTGGATAGTTTGGGTGATACCGAAAACGAGGAAAATAGAGAGATATTTGAAATACTGTGCGAACGAAGAGATTAGGACATGTGCACAGACATGTGAAAGCCCCCCACCCCCACCCCCCTCCTGAAGCGGAGAAACACATCCAGCCTCCGGTAAAGTGGCTCTTCGCCCAGACGAGGCTGAGTCGTTAGACATATTGCGTCTCTGCGAGATCATTTTATGAGCCTCGTACTTGTTTGGCATCATTTGTCATCTCTCTGCCTTCATTTCATGCCTCTTTGTGGGCACTCTGCTCCTTTTTTTGTAGCCATTTTGCATCTCTTTGTGGGCATTTCTTTGTCATTTCAAGTCTTCGTGGTCTGCATCTGACAAACCTCTGGGCCTGTGCCTGGTAGGTCTATCCAATAATCCATCTCTGACTATGAGTGATAATAAAGCCACTGTGGAAAACATTTGTAAAGCGGCCCAGAAGACTTTTCTGCCTTTTTTCTGCAGTAGTTTGTAGATGAAAACACATCTTAATCTTTGTGTGAAGCCGAGATGTTTTGATACTGTTCAGATTAATCACCATTTCGAAACGACTGTGATGGATTACACACATATTTGTTATGTGTCAGAAACCTGAACGAGTTTATACTTTTTTTTTTTTTTTTATGCTCCGATAACAGCAGAACTTACCAGTGTAGCCGATGTTGTGGCGAAATGGAGTTTTGATTAATAATATGTATCAGTACTTTCCATACAGTCCGGCTGCTGTGCAAACACACATAAGAAGCAGCCAGTCAAGTGTAATCAATGAAACACATTGTTCATACAGAGCAACAAATGAGTTTCGTGCATCTCCTTTTACTCTACACAAGAAAATTCATAGATGCATTGTCGTCTGCTCTTTTGCTTTCATTATCCTTGAATAATAATAAGAAATTCTTTTCATGCAGTACACACCATTAATCATCAACTCAAACCTTGAGCCCTAATCACTGCTTCTACTGTTTGCCTGCCTCTGTGATAGCAGCTGTTGCAATGGGACAATATGCATGACTGGATTCCCATCAGCCCTCTGCGTACATCCACACCGCTGGAGAGCGACAACCATCCCCATCCCCAACTTCATTTTGAGAAAACGCAGACAAAAAGTTAGACTCGCAATTACCCGCTGTGACGTACAGACTCCAAAAGTAAACATAATTAAGTTTAGAGTGTGGAAAAAAAAAAACAATATAAAAATGTACCCAAACGAGTGTCAAACATCGGGGAGAACAACTCATACAGCATTTAATTTAATAACAGATCCTCATTTGGTCTTTTATGAAAATTCATTTAGATGTGCTGAGGCGGTGTGCTTCACTGTAGGCCTCCGAGAGAAACACTGGCAGGTGGAAATATAAATGATAAACATTGACTGGGATCGCTTTTCTTCCCCGAGCTCTGCGAGTTAAAAAGCTTAAACCGGCTCCTCTCCTCCTTTCACTCCCCTCAGCAGAGCCCTGTAACTTTGAGCTGCTTGGGATTCAATCACAGCCGCCTGACACGCACATGTGTGTCCCCGCGATTTTCTTTATTGTCCTTCACGCTGAGTGGCTGCGGCACAATGAGGACATCGTGGCAAATGTTAAAATGCATTAATGTGATATTATCCACCCTTATGACAGATGGTGACCCGCAGGGAAACTCCGGCCTGATATGAAAATATCGCCAGGCGTGGAATGTCCCCAAGTAATTGAATCATGTATTACATTGTGTACTCTGCCTTTGTACTGTGCTGTGTGAAAATTCATTTAATGTGTTGGAACAATGTTAATGCATTTAGAGCTCTGGGTATGAGAAGGCTGGTGAGTTGCCAGGATGCTTTTGTTGGTGGGGGGACGTGAGGATTTCGATAAATGTGAGGGTCCGGGGCCAGTGAGAGTGGGTAAACTGCAATTATTAAATGTCATAATGGTATGTAGGATGTATTGTCGGCAGCAAACATGATACATACAAGGTCCAAGGTTTTCTATTGTTATCACATAATACAGGACTGCACAATGAAAATGCACATTGGAGATTCACCATATCGCACTTTATGTTCTCATTTGCTGAAAAACAGGAGAGAGATAGCAAATTCAAGCTAATTCATCAGTTTAGTCTTAAATTACACACATACAGTATGTTCAGTACACGCAGACATGGATCGGGTGGCACATCCTGTATGTGAGGTTTGCTCTGTGTTTGGAAGCATGTGAAGCATTTTTCTTAATGTTTTGAGGAAAGATATGCATTTGAAGGACAATCTGTGAGAGTTTGTTCACTAAAGTAACTCGACCCTTCTGAGCAATTTCCCTTTCTGCCTGATTAAAACATTTTAATCAGGCAGAAAACATGCTGCTGTTTATCTTTTAGCTTTTAACACAGCAGAGCTTTTGACGTAAAAACTCTACATCTTGAAAGCTTGAAATTATTCCCTGCATTCTCAGCACCACAAACTACAAGACAGAAGAGAGAATAAGGGAGGAAAAGTATAAAGGAGAAACAGATTCAGCAGGCTCAGTGTTCATCCCCTGTTGTGTGTGTAGTGTCAATACAGTCAACTGTGGCTCAAAAAATGCAGGACTATTGCAATGTGTAACTAACCATAAGTGTATTAACAGTGGGCATCCCTTAAAAGCAAGAAAATATCTACGTCTCTCTGTTTTTCGGTTGTTCTTTCTTGTTTTAATGAGCAACCTATAATGTTTTTTAACAAGGTGCTCAACTTTGTGCCAAGCAGCACTTGCATATTTGAATTTAATCTTGCAGGCAAAGGACCAAAACCTGCAGTGATTATCTTCAGGCCCCCACATGTGGACTCTTTTCTAGCTTTCCAACCAGTCACAGTGCTTTACAGTACTGCCATTCACCCCTATTCACTCACCCACAGATGCCATGCTGCTTTATCTAAGCACAGGAATCGAACCTTTAAATATTTTGTGCAGTCAGTCAGTCCCTATCTCACGATCCTTTTGCAGACAAAGTGGAAGAATCTGAAAACCAATTCATACGTCTGACCAAAAAAAGTATGGTGTTACATTTTCGTTGAATGAATATCGAATTTTTTGCCTGTTGTTAACCTAAAATGTCTCAACTACACCACAAAAGACGAAGAAAAAAAAGAAGGAAGTCTGTGCTTGTTGCACTTAAACGTTGTACTCCTTCACATCAGCTGTAAACCAGGTAAAGTGCTCTATTTCGGTGTCATCCTGTCAAGATCGATGCCAAATCCTTCGCTTCGTCCTGAATGAGTGAGGGGTGTGTTGAAGCAAATCACTCTACAGCTGCTGTCAGCTCAAATTCATGCTTTTGCAGAGGAACTCTGGTGCTTTTCTTTAAGGGAGGTTTCGGTTTCATGCATTTCGATGCAAACTGTACCTGGAATTGGACCACCAGCGTGAAAACCCCTTAAGGTAAACCTGTGTTGTTTTATGTAAGAGGCAGGTGCAGGTTCGTGCATTCCCAGAACTGCCTTTGACAGATAACTTTAAATGAGACCGTAGTACATTTTTTTTATTGCTGTGTAGGATTCTGCTCTGGAAGGTGAGGCATGATTGCAGATGGGACCGCAGCCCTGCCAAAGGCTCTGCTGAGAAGCTAATAGTCTCGGTGGATCACTACAGTCTTCCTTTCTAACTTGTTAAATGAGACCTGAGAGGTACGACGAGTGGGCGTGCGGAAGAAAGTGAGAGCTCCACACGTTGAAATTAGATAAGACTGACTGTTGACTCCCTTTGTTGAGCGAGACTTACTGTCGAATCGACTCCACCAAGTGACTGCTCCTCTTTGCTGTTTTCATTTCACTCGCCAAACGACGAGAGTGAACGTGTGAAAAGTAGAAAAATGATATTTGGGCTCTTGTTAGCAGAAATCAGCATTTATTGAAGAAACATGGAGTAAGACGAGTTTTCACGCCATGGCACCTCTTCTCGCACAGGGACGTACCAATCCGCTGGTTGGACAAATGTGTTGAATTATCTTACAGTGCAATTTCTTTAGAGAGAAATAGTGATAATAATGATAATATGCATCTTTTTTTACACTTGGATGTGAGATAAAAAGCAGATAACTTACAGTAGGGTGAGACAGAAAAAGACAGCGATCGGTTAAAAGGGCTTCCCTTTTTTAAGCTGACTGATTTGAGCAGCATGCAAAGGACATAATAATTAATAACACCCAGGTGGAAACACTGTGGGCCAGCTGGACTGAATTCAAATCAAAGGCAGTGTAATTTCACACATTGTGAGAAACTGCATGCTGCTCAGTGAGTCAGCTGAAGGGTATGTAGGGTGAAGGGTCCGCACATCGATGTGCTGGTCTGATTGCATAAAACACATAAACCAAATAAGTCAATAAATATAGATGGGTTATAACTGTTTGTGACCGAGCAGTAGAAGTTGCACATTTCACTGGAGTCTGTTTCCGGGGACAAAAGATGGGCTATTTCTGAAAACGACAGATAAGTTGGCATTTTATCAAGTGTTGAGAGGCTGAGTGGCTCATTTGAAATTTGTTGATCTACAGTAAACAAACATGAGAGCACACACCACACACACGCATGCACGCACACACACACACCTCGAGCGACACAGCATGCAAACAGACCCAGCATGCAAACATACACAACAATGACCCTGTCACCCTTTTTCTGACATGGTTAGTTGAAAACTATTTCACAGGGCTGGGAAGCAAATAAAGCAACAGACACAAAAATACATAAAACAATATTAATAATTAAGCAAATAATTCAAGTTATTTTCACCCTGGGCTTTATTTTCCCAGTTCTCCCATCTTGACGGCAGATCAAAATTTCATTACTTACTAAGGAGAAGTTTTCAGCATCGCGGTTTCAATCTCACAGACTCCAATAAACACACATGCAGCGACGCCGGCTTGAATCTGAAAAATGGTTAAGCAACACCCTGCATCACCTTCATAAATCTCCCACTTATGATTTCATTAAACTTGAATATACAGTATATATGTACAGAGTATGTCTGCTGGTGCCTCATTCTTCTTCAGCTGTTTTATCTGTGCTTGGAAAGGCTATTCATTTTCTTTTGTTTTGCTCATTTCCCATGGTTTTCTAACAGAAAATGGCAATCTACGCCTGACCAACCCGGCTTATGTTCCTATCTTAACCGTAGACTTCAGAAAGTATGTTAACTCGCTGAGATTCAGTTCTGATGCTGCATCCACTGGTTATTATAAGCAAATGTGAACCATCAAGTGGAATCTACTTAATGTCACAATTATCTGTTCAAGAATAATTAGCTGTTCCCGAGATGAATATTTTCATCCTGTATGTGCTCATTTAGTCATTAAATAAGAAAATTAATGGGTTTGGGTGTTTTCGAAGTGAAGAATGTCCATTTTACTCTTATTTAGTGGTATTTTTAATGCTGTTAAAGGAGCAGTGATCCATAATTTTATATTAGTAATTAATTATTATGTGTGACATGAAAGGGGCCGCTCAGAGGTACAATCTCAGATTCCATCATCTTAAACTTTGCAGTTCTCAGCTCTCTTAATGTCTTTTAGCCAACTTTTGGTTTGACAACCTGCAATTTTTTTTTGCTACCGTTTTCATTCAGTCTCTCTGCTCTCATCAATCTTGCTAGCCGTCCATCCAGGCAGCTGTTCTCAGGTCTGATAGACCCACCGTGCACTACCTGCCCAGAACTAAATGGCAGACAGGAAAAGTTAACAACTAGCTTGTGCAGCACTACGCAGCTTAAGAGCCAGATATTTCTCTCAGGAGGCCAGAGGGGAAAGGATGTTGGTCTTACTTACAAACAACTGCTCCTATATTTCCACTGGATGTGTGAATATGCAAGCGTTTGCTAACCTGTTGGCTACAATAACTTAAGACATGTCTATGTTGTTTGCTGTTGCAAAAAGCAAGAAACTATCTGAAGTTGAAAAGATGTCATTTCTTTCTTTGGGCCTGCAGCAGTGCAGCTGGTAAACTACTTAACTATGAAATAAAGCTCGCCACTGAAGGAAAGTGATAAAACTAGAAAGTAAAGAAACAGATTTGGAAAAAAATCCCTGGAATTACCGTGACATTACAGACGTCTAAAACGAACAAAGCTGCAGACGGGAAGTATTTAATTAAAAGTGTGGGTTTACCGGCTGAGCGCAGAGGTTGTATTTCTTGACAGCTGAACCTGTAATTCAATACAAAATAACAAACAAGAGAAAAAAAGAGGGTGGGGGAAAAAAAATAAGCTGAGAAATAATGAATGATGAAATGGGATTGCACCATGGCAGACGGCTTCAAACACCTCCTTTCCTTTTTAATGAATAATACATGCTGACCAACATGGCAGAAAACATGCATTCGAGGGATAATATCGACTTGTTTGGCTCCGAGAAGTGTCTCAGAGACGCTCACAGAGATGTCCAGTCTTTTGTGGTGCCAATAAAAGTGTGAACTCCATCGATCTGCGTTACCTGTTCCAGGCGTCTGAAGTATTGAACGGTGTGACTTTTTCTGCGAGCGGTTTGCAGAGTAAGCAGAAAGTCGGCACGTCTTGTTATCTCGCTCGCTGGTCCCAGAGCAAACAGAACTCCCGTATAACTTTACAGCCATTTTAAACATTGATATATGGGAGGGCCTCCCCCTTCCCGCTTTAAGAGCCACTACACGAGCTCATTAAGAGCCAATGTTCCCGCTTTTATGACATGAGTTGTTACTTTTTTTTTCTTGCACTGCACTATACAGTTCGATGTAAACAGCCTCGAACTCGAAGAGGGCATGAAGCAAATGCGAGAAAGGAAGAAGGGGAAGAGTGCAGAAAAAGCTAACAGAAAGAGGACATTGATGATAGAAAGAAAAAAAAGGGAATGAGGGAGCATAAGTGCTGGAAACGTACCAAGAGACAACAGGCGCTACCAATTAACTTGCTCAAGAGTTACGACTTTCTCTTGAGCTCTCACATCGGCTTCAACCTTTTGACCGCTCATCTATAACTTAGAGACCATTAAGAGCCTCGCAAAAGTAAGCCTCTCATTATATTTGCTTTAAATATTCATGCCTGCCTCACAATCAACGGTAACTTTCACAAAGCGGCAGCTGTTTTCTACCTTTCAACATCCATTAACTAGATAACTCTCGGCACCTGGCTCGTCTCCAGCAGCCGGGTATAGCTGTTAGCGATCTTAAAACCCTAATCCAGCCCAATGCAGCCACCGGAGGCTTTGAAAGGGAGATAATTAACTCCTTCATATGAAACAGTGGCCATGCTCGTCATGAATTCTTGTCTACTCCTGTAGGTTTTTTTCCTTACAAGACATTTTCACAAGTTGCAAATAATGAAATGAATAATAGCTGAATGCCATTTAACCATTTCTGTTTCAGGGTTGTGGTATTGTGCATGCTGGCTACTTACTGGGACACTTTTACACTAATATTTAGGTACTTTGGAGGGGTCATTTCTGTACCATCCAACCAACAAAGCAATGCAACACTAAAGTTTTACAAAAACTATAACAGCAATGCCAGCACTTAAGACTGCATTGATTACTTTTTTCCCCCTCCCAGCACCCCTCATCCACAACAGCTTGCCTGTGTGACGTCTCTCTCTTTTAACTCCCTTCAGAGCTTTGTGAAGGCGGCAGGTATGTTTTCCATCTGCAGTGTCTAATTCGAGTGACGCGCATTGTCAAAGTGTGATTAATCGCAGCAGATCCGCTGCGGATAGATGATTAGGTCTTGAGGCAGGCGGCACAAACGCAAGCTTCTGCCCACTTAAGTTGCTCCGGTATTTTTTTCACTGACCTTTCCAGGTTGTTGGATGAGTTGTAATATCTAAATTTGGCTGAGATGATGACACTGTGGGCACACATGGGAGAAACTGGACAAAGATGTTCAAAACTCCATCGCCCAACGTGGGGCTCGAACCCACGACCCTGAGATTAAGAGTCTCATGCTCTACCGACTGAGCTAGCCGGGCTGTTTGAATGGGAAAAATGGACCATTTCCCCCATTTTTACAGCAGTGCTAATGCACTGAAAAATTTCTGCATCACAGCCCACATCAAAGGTATGTAAAAAAAAAAAAACTGCAGTAGGACATTAATGCTTAAAGGTTTAGCACCAGGACGCTGCACACAAACCTCTGCATGCTCGGGTTGGTAGATGTTCTTTCACACCTCCCCAGTTTGAGAAATGACCGAGGACAATCGCGCTTCAGATGTCGACATCCCGGGGACACGTGCAGATCACTCACAAGACAATAAAAAAAACTCTTTATGTCATGGAAACGCCATCAGGACATTTTCTCTACAGCTGCTCTGACAGTGTCACATTTAAAACCCGAAACAGAAGTTTGCTACCAAGAATGTGGTGTTTAAAGAGCGGGTCAGGAGACAGTAAAATCTAGGCAACATTTGGAGTTAGTCAGTGTAATTAAATTCATTTCCAAACCCTACAAAGCCTCAGTAAAATAAAGTTAAGCCTCTAAATGTCTGGTCTAATGGGAACACATTTTGGCTGTAATACTTACATATGAATGGCATATTCACATAATCACTACAGCACCTTTTTCAGCTTCCAGCCATTGCCAGTGTCATCCAACCGCTTCATCCATCCTGGCTGCCAAAAAGTAGATTTTTTTTCCCCCGCCACACTCAGTGTGTTGGCTGTTTGCCAGTCAGCACTCACCACTTCTGCCTCTCCTCTTTTCCTTTCCCAGGGACTTTTGATGAGCTGTGAAAGAGCATCGATGGACTCCTACAGTGCACCTTCCACTTCTCAGGGAGATTGTAATCATGGGCACAACTTTTTTTTTTTTTTTTTACCCCCACACATGCAACTTATTCATAGTCTCTGTGGCCTAATGAGAAATCAGGAGAAGTCTTCCACGCGGGTAAAAATCTCAGCAGAGACAATTAAAAATCTTCCAAATCCTCCCGTTTTTGGAAAAAGATAAATATTAGTATTGTTTAGGGTAACACATATTGTGTTATTTTAGTTTCTCTCATGCATTGACTTTTGCAAAGGATTGTACTCATTTTCTACCAGTCCTTGCAAGGTTTTGTGGTCTTTTCATTACCAGGAACACTTTGTAAACCTCCACAATGATCCAGGAGAGACGATAGGACTGTTGGCCCTCTGGACTATTAAACCCTCCCGCTCGTAATGACCAAATCCAATAGAATTAAAATCTCCCCATAAATGTAAAATGCAGAGCTTGACCATCTCCCTGATTTCTAATTAATTGTGCCACATAGTTTCCCTTTAGATTTGGTCCACGATACTTAATGTTACCGCTCTAATTTACATCGTAATTATTGTAAAATAAAAGGCACTCCCATCTCTCATTCCTCCTCTGGTGGTTTCTTATTACCCTCATCACAGCATGTGATTTAAGCTCAATGCCACTTCTCAGCAGCCATTTTTCAATTACACTGCCACTGTCCATATTGCAAAACTTCGCCTGTGGCCATAAAACCAACAGTGCTCTCCACGCTGGAAGCAACACATAATGAGGACAGGAATGAATGAACAGATGAATGCAAGGTTTTTTTTCACGGGCACCACCTGAAAAAAGGTAATAGCTGCTTCTAAAATTACAAGAGTGGAGAAGTGTTATTTCAACAGTGTTGATAACATTGGCTGCAACTAAGGCAGAAACAAACCTCTGCCCTTGTGATTAATATTTCACCAAATTTGTCATTTAGTTAGTATATAAATGGTAAGAAAAATGACCATAAACTCTTTCTGTACTGAATGTGCAGATGGGAAATGATGCATGTAGGTGTGTAAATGACGTATAACCTCATCTGGGCAAATGGATTTGCTTTGTACCTGCATAGAAATAACCTAAAATAAGACAGTCCTCAAAATGGAGCTGTACTCACGGGTAAATTTTATTTTTTGGTGTACCATGACTTTTTGTTGGACACCAGCACATCTAAAAAAAACTGCCAGTGCTTTTTTTTCTGCCCTCTCTGTATCAGATTCTCCAGGTGATTCATAATGGCCCTAAATAAACTTCATTACCCAGAGGGCACAACGTGATGCTCACCTGTTCCTGTTCTCACCTGCCAGCTTTTCCTTTGTCAGTGTTCACATTAACCTCACAATAACATTGGCTTGGCTCCAAGAGGGCGCAAAGAAAACACAACCAGAGACAGACGATGATACAACAGAGCTTCGAGCGCGGTGATGCAGAGGTGCTTCGTTTGTGTGGCACAAAAAAAGAGAGAAAAAAGAGAGTATCTAGGGATTTTGCCAGAGACACTAATTCAGTAAAGTTGTAAATAATTCACAGATTCAAACTCACTGCATCAAGTCTCTTTCCAAATTTTCTTTTTTTTTATGACAAAATGTGACTGAATTCAGAAAAACTTAACCAGAAGATGTCATTTTTAAAAAAAATTAAATGCATTCTGGATAAATGAAAATGGATTTTACAGAGCCATCATCATCAATATTTCCTTTTATCTTTTATTGAGTGTAAAAATTCAGAATGTAATATTGAACAATCTGTTGATACACAGGCTAACATGTTAAAACTAACACTTACTATTTTCCACTTCAAGCAATGCCCACAGATGCTTCTCAGCACACAGGCTGTGGCCTTGTGGAGCAAGGCTGATCTTGTCATCAGTGTGAAGTGTTACTTATTTCTCTGTAACTGTAAGATACCTTACATTTTTGTGGAAATCTAAGTACTGGAAATGAATTGAAGAACACTAGCTGTTATGAACTTCTGTCTTCTGTTGGCCATGTTTTGATCATTTTGCACAGAGAATTTTAGTCGTACAATGTAAAACTGCCAATTTCTGAGTAATGTGTTATCTAAATTGTGACATTACATTAGTTGAAATCCAAAAGAATTACATTAAAAAGTTTTATTGCCACAAGAACAGATTCAGTGATCCCATTTTCACTGATTCTCCAAAATCTCCCATAGGCGCTCAGTTGGGTTGAGATGTGGTGACAGCAAAGGTCAAAGCCTTAACCCCTCCTGTGGATGGGGGCACTGTCATCCTTGAAGAGACCCCTCCCATCGGGATAAAAATGTTTCATCATTGGATAAAGGTGATCACTCAGAAAAAGCTGATATTGATTTGGAGTGACCCTTCCCTCTGAGAGGGGCTGTGGGCGCAAACAGGAAAATGCAAATGCAGTTTCTGCTTGTTGCAAAGTGATTCATCTTTTAGGTGGTAGTGTATTCAGGCACTCACAGCACTTTGTTATCTGATTTCCTGCACTTTGCACATTACTAGAGAGCTTAATCCAGGTGGCAATTTATCTCCCCTGCAATATCTATCTGAGAAAAGAAATGAGTTGTAAATAGATGTAATTTAGACAACAAAGAGACTGTGTTTGTGAAGCTATAACCTGAAATAAGGCATCATAAAAAGGTATTTCATTTGAAGGGGTCACAAGAAAACCAAAAAAAAAGTCAGGAACCTCTGAACTACAGTTTAGTCAACTAATCATCTCGACACTGTAGATTTCACATGAGGAATCTATTCCTGCTGCACGTATACTTTTTTCTTCCTGAGGTAATCGCTGCTGTTTTGCTCGTGGATGTGTTCTCCTAAGGAAGACAGATAATCACAAATCCACCATCGCCACAGGGTTCAGAATCTGTAAAAGTAACCTACCCCACCCCCTCCCTTTTCCACCGACTTTCACCCACTTTCACCAGCAATACTTCCCAATTTCCTTTGCTCTGTCTTGCTCCACTTGGCATAATCAATTTCAATTCCTTATTATTTAGAGACAAAGGGAGCCACGCTTGGCTGAGAATCTTTGATCTAGCACCAGTTTACTCCACAGTCCTTTATAATTTGCGCCAGCAGAAAAAAAAAACACACCTTCTCATCCTCCTCGCACCTCCCTCGCTCTCTTCACTTCATTTTGCGCAGCTACCTCGCCGAGTGGAGCTCATCGCGGGTCGGATTTGATTACAAGAATGAGGCGACCCCGCGCCAAGTCAAGAAATCTCGTTTTGCGGGCACTAGCTATACAATCTGGCCGTTTGGCGATATACTGCACAGTTCCAATTTTCAGCTTGTTGTTGTCCACACAATACGAGTGTATGGAAGCAAATGAAGAAAAAAAAAAAAGAAAGAAAAACAGCATTTGCATTTTTATGACTCACGCTATCTGTCTGTCATTTCCCATGAAATCACTCAGAATTTGGCATTGTAACTTAATGACACACCGGGAGCAATAAGTGTTTATGCAGCTGCTCAGACAGAAAACTAGCATTTCTTTTTTTTTTTCATAAAAGTACCTATGAGATCTTTATTCAGTTAATAATTCAGTGACAGAAACTTTCCCCAAACATCTCCGACTGCTGCTTTGCACACATTTTTGCACGGACACAAACTCTGTGCGTGAAGATTTGAGGCAATTTTCCGTTCTGACGGCTCTGCAGCATTGTCACACAGCATTTGCTTTTACTCTAATCATGCCTGACTGATAATTAGACAATGTTCTTGGCACCGTGCTCACATCACAGGCTCGGCTCCTGGTGGGCCCTGCTTATTCCGCGAATTACACTTCTTGAGGGGAGTTCCTGGGATTTTCAGTTGCCTCCCTATGAAATAGTACAAATTTATCTAAGCAGGAGACAATTGAAAAAGTTAAAAGAAGGGGATAAGAGAAGAGTAAAAGTCAGAAGAAACACACAGATTTAACTTTTAAATATCCCCTGTCTGCTTGCAAAGGCAGGGTTTCCATTATGGGCACAACAGCTGCCAGAATCAGACAGATTTTAAACATGTAATTTGTGTATCTGTCTCTCAGCTCCGAGCAGCAAAAGGCCAAATTGCCTCTTACGGTGCATTTTTATATCAAAACAAGTGTCTCTGTGAGTCACTGCTGCACAGAGCTGTAGGTGAGGTATTTAGAGGCTACAATAACCTCCGCACCAATACAAAAGGCAGTGTCCTCTTATACTGCCTTCAGCGCAGTCACAGGTGGAAGCACCGATTAAAAAGGAGTTGAGTATCTTCAACAGGACAGACCCGGAGCAAAGCCAAAACAGCAGCTTGCGTCGCTAAGACAAGTGCCGTTTGCACCCCTTTGCTTTATTGTAATAGCGAGGTGAGGTTTGGACCGCCTCCAGGTAAAGGGTGACTGACCGCATCCATCTGTACGACGCAGCCTTATGAGCTGAGAGGTTACAAATCAAAGTACTTTGATGATCAATGCCCATGTTTGTTGAGGATTTTTCCCATTCGGCCAAATTGGGTCTCGAAAGACAAACATCCAAAAAGAGAACAAACTTTAACAATGGTGGCAATTTGTCTTTGCATTGACCTATACAGTAGTGTGTGTGTGTGTTCTTATGTGCGCTATTGTGTTAAAGTGCAAGTTTTGGCACTTCCAGAACTCAGAAGTCTTGGGTGGATTCAGCCAAACTGTGAAAATTCGATTTCCAAATTAAAGGGCAAAATAAGTGTACTGAGACTGCCCTTTCAAGCAACACAAAGAGGCGCTTTCAGATCAGACACCCGACAAATAATTTGTCTGCATCGTCCAAAACTGAAAATAAATCTGTTTCATGATGTGACAATGCTCGAGTTGGGTTTTCAAAAACACCTACTTGATAAGGGTTATGGTTTGAGTTAAAGAAGTACTTTATTAACTAAGAACCCTTCGTCGTCATGGTTACAGTAATGAACATGTGTTTGAGTTTCAGGAATAATTGCAGCCAAAGCTAAAAGAAACCAACGTTGACCACTAACCAGTGCGAGCAATTTTCATGGGAACTGAAGAAATGTTGAGTCCCATGGAAGAAATTTCAGAGATGGAGAAGTAAAACCAGTGAATTCACAGGTGGGGTGAGAACTTTTTTTTTTTTTCATTTCACTTTCTACCACCTCATTAGAAACAGTCCAGTACACACATGGATGTTTCAGGCTCTGCTTTCCTCAGTGTGTCTGGAGCTCCTGACTGGTTGAACCCTTAAGGATTTCAAGAGAGTCAGTATAAAGATTTTAAGAAACTTCTTATAAAGGCCTGGAGCAGAGTTCTTTTGCCATTTGTATGTCGAATATCACGGTGGGAAGTGAGAATATTTCAGTGCTTTCATCTTTAAGTCTTAACTGTGGGGATGCATTAAAACAGGCATGTACAGACTCTGATTGGTGCAGCTCTTCTGAGATTTGAGCCACTTCACCGGGAACAGGTTCGGGTCCTCGAGGCGTGACACGGAGGGCCAAATCCTGCTGGTCCACACAATTTCAACAAAGCTCTATTGCACATCTGCACTCCGGTACAGCATTCATCTCTGGTCCAATTATGCCACTTATCTAAATAACAAAAAAAATGTTTCAGGCAGATGAACACATTGCTCATCTAAAGCTTTGGCACAATAAGAGGTTGTGGGGTTTATGCTTGAGTGTCACCATTAATGACATATTCATGTATGCTACACCCCTGGCAGAGGTTTTGATGCTTTGTCCACCAATCCACTAATGCCATCACTTCACTTAATTACCCTCAATTAAGACACTATAAAAGAATTGCAAAGAATTGCTAATGAACTAATTTGGAGACGTGGAAACATTCAAAAGGAGATCCTGGATTGAGGGCAATTAACCCCAGGCATGATAGATAAGCCTCTTCTATCCCTTATCCCCCCCTCTTAATACCAAGGGAAAATGTGAGCTTAAAGCTAGAATCCACCCTAAAATACCAGACAGCTCAATCAATATTTACAGATTAATATCTGCTCTGCTGGCTGCGGACAGGTGCACGACCTTGTGCTTCAGGAATGTTTTCACATGTTGCTACATGGGACTGATGGGCTTTTTCAAGCGGAAGCTGTTCATTTCCAAGTAAAACCTGCCTCATTCTCCTCACCGCTCCCACAGGTTGTGTCTCCCATTAGGTTACAAGTGACACGAGTCGATCTGACTCACCTCACGTGGCGTAAGTGAAAAGGAGTGCGGCCGCAAGTCGAAGGCAAACTGTTCAATATCAAGCACAATGCAACCTAATCGCACTGTAAGGGGTCGAAGCCTGAGCGATCCAAGCTGCATTCATTGATTTTCTTAACACTCCAAGACAGAAATACTCAATTAACAACCCCTAACTGTGAAAAAACTTAAACCATATGATTGCATGAAGATGTTGTTGCGACTTACAAACAGTTGACACCTGACACACCGAGCAGACATTCTTTAACTCTGAGGAAAATGTGAAGGCTAAACTGCTGGAAGTTTGACTTTCTTCACAAGTTAAATGCGAGCTTCGGTAGCTGGCAGGTCATGTGCTGCATTTATCAGATCTTTTATGCTGCCTGTTGCGGTTGTAAGTGGAATTTGCGAACCAGAAAACTAATCAACCAGCAACAAAGCTGCAGACTCTGATGATACGTATGGGTGGGAGCACATGACACCTTTTTATACAGAATAATTTAATTTAGTACAGAAAAATGTAATTAGTGCAGCTTGAAATGACAAAAAGCTTATTTAGGGGCGGAAAAGAAAGCTCAGTAAACTAGAAAATGCCACCAGAGAGTGTAACAAAAAACACGAGATGGGTTAATGCAGAGGCAAACATGTCAGTGTTTCCGTGCAGTGTCCATCAGCGGGTTGGATAATGCTGAAGCCGTGGATTTGCCGTGTTAATGGCGCTGTCAAACACAAAGACTAATAGCTCAGCAAAACATGGAGAACAGCAGGCGGGTCACCAGACTCCGGTGAAACATACTTCAAAACGCTGATGCATACAGAACAATCCCTTCACTCGTTACTGTGCCAAACTGTAAACAGGCGTTTAAACAGGGGAAATTAGCATACGGGGCGCCAAAGGAGCCGAGCAAACAGCGTCAGATTTTTGTTTTTTTGAAAAGTAACACTCATGACACGGAAAAACAAAGACATTATCGTTCCATGCGGATTCGTGAGAGCAATTAATCAGCCTGCATATCAAATTTGTTGTGACAGTGTGTGGCCTGTTCCCTGGATAGCAGGTAAATCGCCTTCCACAGCCCCTCTATTGATTCGTGCATATTGTATTTCTTCTGCAGCCTCTTTTGTCTTCAGCCTTTTGTTCCGACGGCCCTGAGAGGATTGCGGTGCCCGGCTTTGTCGGGAACTTGCCAAATCTGATTAAGGCGGACCGGTTCTGGTCCAGCTCATTTACGTGATACCACAGAACAGCCCAGATTTTGGGTCGCAGACTCACCACAAGAACGGTTCGCCTGTCTCTTTATGATAAAATGATGAAGAGTTTGATGAAAGAGTGATGTATAAGTGTTAGAAGGTCAAATGTCAAGGAGCAGGGTGTTTCGCTCTGGATTATTTGGGAATATCAGAGAGCAACTAACCTTGTTATTGAATTTGGATAACAGAATTTATATTTTTTGTAGGTCTGATGGTTTATTATCATGCAGTTTTTGTATGCAAGTATGGATCTTTTCAGATGGATTGAATCTTACCCACACATTTCATATTTGTTTTGAATGCATTTAAACTGGAATTAAAATTAATATATAAATGCAAAAATAAAAACATTCAATTTCTAAATGAATTCCAGGGCCATCTCCTCACTTCTTGTTTTCACCATGTGTTTAAAAAGGATGAATCTTCTATCCACTCGAGCTTGAGAAAGTTCCCGCAGACTCAAAGACATCCACGGTAGAGACTTCGTGCAAGATGCCAAGAGGATTATTTCGTCCTTCTGTTTAATAAAGCGGCACTTCAGGTGTTTCTGCAGCAAGTTAAAGTCTCCTGACGGCTGTTCCCATTGATTGACAGCTCAGTGATCAATACACACTCTATAAACTCGAGCTGGTCCTTCTGACAATGGAGAGCATTTGGAGTAGTTAAACAAGGTAATGTGGTGGAGAAGAATCACATTAATATAATCCACAAAATAAAAAGGGAGAAAGAGAAACATCACTTAGCCACTAACGTAAATTAACTTTTATTTTCTTGAAGAAAAAAGAGTTATTTATTATTTCACTTTTTACTACCATGATCATATATAGAGACTCTATTCTTTGTATATTCTAAATAATTTAATTGAACTATTATTATTTTTATTATTGATTGTCACTGGTGTAGACATAATATGGATACCTCATATTTCTACAATAAATACTTAACATCCTGGATTGCACCACACTAAAGTGACTTTTTTTGCAGCATCAAATGGAAAGCATTCGCTTTGTTGGAGGGATTCTGTTTTGTGTTTCAGCGCATCAAACATTTCCTCACAATTCAGTTGAAATCGCTTATATTTATTTTAGTCGCATTGTTGTGTGAATTGACTGTCGGGACCGATTTTGCAAAACACCAGACAGTCATACAGGTGCAGACAACACTTTGACAAGCAGGAACACAAGAGGCGGCGGATCATACATGACGAAAATAACAGAAGACAAACTCAACAGATGAAACAAGCTTTTTCACCCCAGACGAGGACAGAGCTAAATCCATAAAAGATGACTGCTGTGACAGGTTGACAGCTTTCTGCAGCCATAAGAGAAAAACAACATTAACGCTCCATTTTATATGTGCACTTTGATGTATTTTCCATTTACAGGATGGTGCGTTAGACGACGCTTTGTTCACTGCATCTCTCTTACTTTGGCAATAGTGAATCCATTTAAAATACATTTTTTAAAAAAAAGAAAGGGGGGGGGGGGTTCCTAAGTTAATTGCGGTGCACTCAGCACGGCCCTTTGAGGCTCCCCATGTTCATCATCATTACACAGGTGCACACGTAACACGTGATCCACCAGTGGCCATTTAGGTGGCTGCTTCCAGAGAAAGGACCAACACACACACAGTATGAGTAATGAGCGGCATGTGTGCATACATACACTGTGAGTCATGTGTTTCAGATGTATTGTGAACAACTATAGCATGTGGTGGGTGTTTTGACTGTCACCCAACATGTTTTTTTTTTTTTTTTGGCTCCGGCCATCAGATGGGATTTAGTAATGGAAACAGACAAATCTCATTGTGGCGCCAATAACGTATCGCCCTACCTGGAGCATTTACACGAGGCGTTCTCGCAAAGCTAAAATATGCAAAAAAAAAAAACAGTGTCCGACATCTGTCACTTGATGAGAACAATCGCTCCATTGTGTCTTGTTCTGGGTTTTTATTTTCTTCTCAGAGCCTCTCTACTTTGCATGCAACCTTCCCTGCACTTGGCCACGGCAATTTATACTTCTCAGTTGCATGCGCAGGCCTGGCCGTTAAATAATTCAAGTAAATTACCACAAACCACTGCCGCTTGATGCATTTTAATTGACAGCTAGGGTTCAAGATGGCACCCTTCAAACCGTGCCTAATGGCTTCGCTTCCGAAAACAAATAAAAGCCTTAACGGTGGATGGGATGAAATCTGGAGTGATAGCACTGTGTCGATTTGAGGAGAGGCGGAGGAGGAAGAATCTCTTTAGGGTGCGTGTGTTTATGTGTGTGTGTGGAGGAAGAGGACCTGATTGTGCACGAAACTGGCTTTAACTTCCTGCAAGGCAGACAACTGACCAGTTAACACACACGCACGCGCGCACACACACACACACAGTTAGAGAGAGATAGAGAAAAACAGAGGGAGAGCAGGTCTTTTGAGATTATTTCCCCCCAGTAGATGTCAGTAAAACATTCCCATCCTCTGTTGATTTTCCATAACAGTCTGGTGACTCTGTGGCAGATCATTAAAAAAAAAACAAATACTAAATAATGTCAAATCGCACTAAGCCTTTAATACCAGCAGCCCCCATTTTCAAATGCAACGTTGCAATAAATCAAGACAGCAGCTCTCCTTCCAGACAAGCACTGAGAGAGGGTTGATCTCAATAAGTGCCAGCCAGTTATGATAAAGAGAGAGAGAGAGAGAGAGTCAGTGGGCCCCAGCAGCTGTCTGCAGACAGAGGAGGGAGAGCAGCAGCAGCAGCAATGTACACAACAAGACGAAGAGCAGAGCTTGTCCACACCCGGCCATGTGTTCAGATAATCAACAGGCTCCCGAGTTCATGCGCACACTGAGACGCACAAATCACGGAGCGGGAGCAGCATCCTTAAAAAACCTTTTGTGGACTAATTGTCCTCATTTAGACTCACTTTCTAGAGATGTGCCAAATTCAATGTTTTTTTTTTTACTCTCTCTTCTTCCAGGATGTTCAGAAACCGATTTGTCCCTGCTGCCTGACAGGAAATGAGACTTTAAAAAGGGGCTTAAGTTACATTTGAATATATTGATTTGGCTCATTTTGCCGGAGAGGGACGCCTCGGAGAAATTAGAGCCCCTCCAAAGTGCTCCAATTCCTTCACAGGTGAAAATGTGCAAACTACAAATCTGCGCTCTCCTCGGTGCTGAAACCTTAAACTGCGCGTAAAGCTGCGCCAATTCCTGCATTTCTTCTCCACCCCGCCTCCGAACGGAGCCAATACCTTCACAACGACTTACAGCTTCTCAAAGAAAGAAAACGAAAGGAATGCAGACATGAAATAAAAAAAAGAATAAAGAGGAACAGTGCCAAGTTTTCAGATTTCATTTGAAAACTGGTGATCCTGCTGCTGTAAGATTTTAATTGGTGCATTGAGGAATAATGCAATTTAATTTAATGCTAAAAGGGGGTGGGGTGGAGGGAGATATTGTATTTTTAAAAAATCACGTGTTGCCTTATTTGTGCTAAACGCTCAGCCTGGTTTTCCCGAATCGAAAGAAGAAAAAAGGCGAATAACGACTGTCATTACCGCCAAAGAACCGCCAGCCTACTTCTTATAGCTCTCTCTCTCCCTCCCTTTCTCTCTCTCTCTCTCTTTCAGTGACACACACACACACACACCCCCTTCCACCACCCCACTTTCTCCTGCTCAGCCGAGGCGCTTCTCGTCTCCAGGAGCATGTCCTCAGACGTGCAGCCGCGGCGCGATGAAGCGGAGACCGAAAGACGCCACCAGCCTGACAGCATGAGAGCAGGTACCTGTTTTTATTTCCCTCCTGTGTGAAAATGTAGTTTCTCTGATTTAAAAAAAAAGGAAGAGGAGGAAGAGATCGATGTTTCAGGTTTATCAGACTCTCTCAGAGCAGGAGGTGGAAGGCTCCTTCCCACAACGAGCTGTCTTGCTCAAGGACACTTCGACAAGAGAGGGTGAGGAGGTGAGATTGGGGTGTTGGGGAAGATTTGGGGGGATAATAGTTGTTTTCTTGTCAGGCATCAGACCAGAGACTTTTCAGATGCGGCACTGTGGCTGTGTCACCGCCTGGATGCCCACACGTTGAGGACACCTGTGATCATGTTCCTCCGGTGCGTAAAGACGCAAATTATGGAACCTCGATGCTTAAAAATAATATTCAGTGAGGATTTCTTTAGGATTTCAAAGTTGTTTTAAATCTGGATGATAAAAGTCTGCAACTTTGATTTGTTGCCTTGTGATTCAAACATCGCTGGGGAAGCTTTGCACGATGACAGTGAAATGTTTTACGCTTCATCCCCCGGCTGCCTGTGCCATGAGGCGCATCTTGGATCTTAGGCTGAGAGAGGAGAGGAGAGGGGGAGGGGGGCAGAACTTTACTCTTGGTTTATTTCATAGTCTCCTGAGCATCCATCACTGACTAAATCCAGTTTTACATCCAAACACTTCGCACCTACTATAGATTGCGCGCTCTCTTAACAAACGTAAGCGCCCCCTTCCTTCATTTCTTTGAGTTTTCTCGGATTTTATTGAGGGCATT